>VUQG01016468.1:32795-43893 GCA_015106755.1 Etia nguti | reverse complement strand
CTTCCCTTGGGAAAAAAAAAAAAAAAAAGAAATAGATGTATACACTGAGCTAAGCCAAAATGCTAAAAAAAAACATCAAAAACTTAGCAACTTAGCATAAACTTAGCATATGCTAATGGACCAAGTTACAGACTGGCCAAACAAATATTTTTTTTGCGTTTTTAAGGAGCTATATGAAACTGTTAAACATGTTACTTGATGAATTATGCGGTACTTTGTATCATGTGCGACACTGCAAAGGTACTGACGTCACATTAGCTTTTATTCTGGCTAACCTTAGCAGTGCTAGCAGCAGCAGCCGTTGTAGAACATGATTTTATCACAACTTAAAGTTTGTGACGCTGCATAAGCTTATCAAAATGATGCCACAGCAAATGCAAATCCATCACCACAGCTAAATGGACTCTAATGAAATATTAACAGTGTGTGACTTTTTGTCCCGTCCAGATATATACACATATGAAAAAAGAAACAGTTTATGTGTTATTTTACTCATACGTGCTACTATTGCCAGACAGCAGCATTAATGAAACTTAAAGGCTATTTGCCAACCAAAATTAGAGATTAAAAAAAAGAAAAAAAAGTAACTTCTTACAGGTAAAACAAGCTATTGCAAGCACATCACAGCTTTGAGCGTAGTGTGTGGGCTTTATTCAAGATACATTCAAGATACATCTTAACACATAACCAGACACATGCACTAGTTCGTGGACAGTGACTTATCACTGGCTTTCAGCATCTGTCATTGCCCACTTTATCACTGAGTTGTGCCTAGTCGCTGTATCAACACACATTTATTCTCGGTGATTTTAAAAATACCAGTGATTTATAAATAGTAATGGCCATGTTGCATCTTACTAAGCAAGAGGAAGTCACCAAGTGTCATCAAGAGAGCGTTTGATCTCTCAGCTCTGTGGATGAGCTGCCCCTGCACTCCTCCTCCTCCTCCTCAGCCACGCCGCTGCCTATTATTTCAGTTGTGTAATTGAGATGCAGAAACATTGACAGAACTCATTTACTGCGATGGAGAACTGTGTAATGTGGAAGGGAACACAGATTATTACATCAACCCGCACACACACAACAGCAGACAGATACACATGGTTGTAAAAGTGAATGTAATTTGGCACCACATTTGAAGAGCTTCTTAAATTGTTCTGCGAGGATGTGAACTTGTAGTCATACGTGTAGCCACGGAGGGAGAAGTGACCAGAGGTGCCAACGCAGAGGGCGACTCCTTCCATGCACAGTTTGAGCTTGTGCACAGGTGTTTATTATGAGACTCACGCATCAGTATGTGTGTTAGCGAGCGGCTATTGAAACGGGATTACATGTTTATCCATCTGGAAATATCAACAGCATCTCTTGAATCTTCTTTTTGTCTCTCTTGAACATCCTCTCACCCCTCTTTCTCTATCAAGATGACAAAGACGGTGGTTTATCCTCTTGAGACAAAGGACCTCCGTCACACACATGTGGACATACACAGACGCACACACATACACCAGAGCACCGGGGTCTGCTGTCATACACCTCTCATTAATTCCTACCTGTCAGCCGGCTCCCCCTACCGTATCGGCCCCCCGAAAGGTGACAGCTTTCCAATGACTGACAAAGGCTCTTTAGGTGATACAGAAGATCCCTAGCAACCGCTGGCTTCTGTAAAGTGCCCCTCAAATGTCACTTTTGCTGCTCGGAGACGTGCACACTCACACACCCACACACAGTATTTTTAAAACAGAGGCCTGCTCTCAAGTCTTCAACCATCTTTGACATCCCGAGGCTATGGATGTCACAGAGGCCTCAGCTCTTAAAGCTTTTAACATCCGAGAGAGATGGCGTTGTTTGACAGCGCTATTGGTGGATGCCATTGTTGCGTGTCGTTTTCTCCCCAAGTGCATGGGATTTGCTTGTTTTTTCTGTTGTAAGAGGCAGATAAGGAAGAGCGAGAAACAGAACCAAACTTTCCCTCTGTGTCCATTCAGCTGTCATGAGTTGAGTGGCAACAGCGAGCAATATTGGTGTCGGCTCACACTAGCTGGTAAGGGGTCAAGTACAGAGAAATGCTGGCTTCTTGTATTGACGTCATTCAGCTGTCGAGGCCGATTCCATAGCGCAGCAGTGCCTGTTTCCAGCATTGTCTGTATTGCAGAGCTGATGATAGTAGGCAGAGACATTTGAAATATACGACTATTGTAAAACTTCACACCTGAGACACTTGGAGGAGGGTGAGAATAACTAGTTCTCTTGATGCCCAGCAAGTGAAAACGTGTCATCATAACAAACAGGGATTCCTTATTTGTCCAACATAATATTCAAAATAGTTTTTGCCTGTTATAGTGATCGTAGTTGAATGGAGATGAATGGCTTGTTATGGCTTTCAGAGCGGACAGTGTGTGCAGACTTTCTCTGTGGCCGAGCTTTCTGAAATAAATGTTCTTCTGTAAGACACTAGAGTAAACCTGGACCCATAAGATTTCCATGACGATTACGTGCAGTCTTGTCCATACAGTCATATCTAATATTTGATACCTTAGACAGTTTTAGGTGATTAGTAGCTGGTGCGCTTGCAGTTCTTCCATGGAAGCATCAAATGCTGCCATTTTCTCTGTCATCACAAAGCTGCACACAGGGTGTCCTTTGGAAAAGGTGTCTTCGTGAACTAGCTGCTGCAATATTTAGTGATGAGAGGCACCAGTTCTCTTTTAAAGAGCGACTAAGTCTGTGTTAGGAGGCAGCAGAGATGGTGGTGGAGAACATGGACTTCTGAAAGGAAACGGCATGGCAGGAATGGTAAGAAAGCTTTCTTCTTTTTCCAGTTTGTCCCAACCATTCAGTCCTAAGTCCATTTTGGATGGCTCTTTTGATGTTGAGAAACAGAATTGAATAAGTAGCATAAAAGCTCTTTTTGTGAATAAAATATTTACTTTAGTACGAAATAAAGGGAATTTGCCACAGTCACATTTTTCCCCTGATTTTTCCAGGTTAGCAGCTTTGTTAAAACTAATGCCTCAGTCATGCCAGATTAAAAATAACATAGCATTTTTGCATTCGGCAAACAATTGCAAATAGTTGCCCTGAGGTTGATCATGCAACACCCTCACCCTCTTTGTGACTGGCTGCTTGGTGGGAGGCAACCCGTCTCCGAACAAACAAATTCAACGAATCATGATCCAGTTCAGACTGACTGCAGTCATGTTGTCTTTCTCCATTGCCAACATGTTGCAATCAGTCTGAGTCAGCATGTGTCAATAAGCTGAACTTGTCTATGACACCTCCTTGCAATGTGGGATTGAACTCAACTGGTTGTATTCTGGTTATTTTCCTATATAAATGTAAGGCTGCTGAGCTCTTATTGCAGTTTGCTGTCCTGTAGCAACTATGTCATTATTTTTGGAAGAATTTTGCAGACCTGGTCCTCATCTTTAAAGCAGTGAGAATTCATTGCACAGGGTCACAATAATTTTGGTTACGCCGATGTCGCCAACACTTCTCTAGTGTGACTGTAGCACAACATACCCTCCTTTTAAATTTACCTGAAGAGTCACCTTTCTTTAGAAAGTATGTTTCATGCTGAGCCTTTGAGAATCTCCTTAATCTCCTTTGTTTATAATCAGTTAATTAATAAGCAGAATCAATCTGTTTCTAAAATCTACTGAGGAAAGGGATTTGGAAATGACCGTTGCAGCGAAGCAATGGAAAGAATCTCTGGAAACTTCTCACTTTTTCCAATGTTAAAGTCTGTAAAAGGCAAAGATCCAATGTGTGATATATGCAAACTGACTGCAGCCTCATTCTTTCTGGCATTGCCCTGATCTGCCAGTTATATTGGGGTTCAGTATAACCATAAGACGTCTTACAATACCTATCTCATGATAAGGATCGCCGTGTATGTATGCATGTATATCTATAGGTATGCTGTCTCCTCCAGGCAGGTCACTCTGCATGAAACTGTGCATGAACGTCATCATCCATCCAGCAATTATTAGCATCTTTTGAAAAAAAGATTTTGAATCCTAGTTCTTTTGATTTTTTTTTTTTTTTTAATTATTGTGTTAATTTTATCATCCCTCTGCAAATACAATTTTACGGTTTCCATTTCCATTATGTCACACTTAATGTACGTCACCCATGCATCACTTAACGGTCACCAAAATTTGTATCTTCAACAGAATTTTGTTTGACTCCTCACTAAATACAGAAAGAAGAATTTGGAAAAACTGCCATCAGCCTAGCTAAAACAGTTGGATTTTTGTAGTTTTCATAAAGACTATTCAGTCTGATCCACTTGTAGCCACATTTGGTGCTGTGGGAGAAAACAACATTGTAATATCACTGGAATTAAGCTGAAAATAACATTTGTCACATTTTTAGCGCAGAGATTGAGTCTCCCGAATTGGCAGATCTCACCGTGTTGGACTCGAGCGGTCGAGGGAGTTAATGAGACATCTTAAATTTGAGAAATGCAGATTCAGTGTATGTGGGTCCTCTGATAAATTTGAGAAACCCTGACTATATTAAAATCAAGCTTTAATAACCACTATCCTGTTTATATGTAAAAGCAAGCTTTTTCGTGACAAAACTTCAAGCCTGCCTCTTTGCAAAATCAAAAGTTGCTGTGTTTATGCAACCTGACTGTATAGAAGGCAGCCTGCAACAGTTCTCTTGTGGACTGATGATTACTTAAAGATGGTTTTTTGTAGCTTGGACAGGTGGTTTGTTCCCAGTACCAATGACAGAGTGTATGAATTTGCTTTGATTTGCTACTCTGACAGGTGTCTCGGGCATATAGAAGTGCCTGCAGAGGCTCATGGGTATAGCAGCATGTAGAACAGTTTGCCACAACAGCTGGCAATAAAAAGTATGAGAAATTAAAAAAAATTAAGAAATGAAGGTGCAATAATTAAAAGCAATGACCTGAACATGAACCTACAGTCCTGTTACATGATCAAGTGGACCAGGAGTTTAGAGAAAGCATTTTGGAACCGGTGGTTAATCCATGTTTAACAGTCAAAGAGTGAAAGGCCTGAAAAATACCTCATTTTAGCAATATGGTTCATTAAAGCAAACAACCGAAAACATGTGAACTTTACTTTTAAATTGCACTTTTGAATTATACTGATCAATTTAAAAATGGCAAGATTAAAAAAGTAGAACACAAGCAGAGGGGTCACAAAACAGCTGGATCTAAAAAACCTAAAAGAATTTACTAATGATGTAGGTAAGACAAGCATCAGTGTGGCATTCATTGATGAAGTTTAAAACGGGAAATATATGTGAGAGAGGGATTGAGGGAGCGAGCGTGAGCTTATCAAATTAACCAATCTGCCACACTGTGCCTCAAATGAAAATCACAACAGGATGCCGGTGCTTAGAGCACTAAAGCCTCTGCTCTGTACGCTGTTCAGCGAAACTGAACTCTACACTTTTGTGTGATTCAGTGTGGAAACCGTGGCGGTTACGAACTGTGAGAATGGACTTGTTTGAAATATACAAGTATATTGGACCAAAGCCTTGACTTATTATTGTGTTTTTCAGGCTGAAATTCTTGAATAAATTACTTTGCTCTCATAAAGGTTTTTGCTGGTCTAGAGCAATTTCTCATCTGCTGCGAACCTGAAATTGAACCGATATAAAACTGATACTTACGCTTTCCTGGTTCAGTGAAATTTAGCCAATAAAAGCTCATATTTATGGCCTTCGTTGCACTGCATGTTTGGCCACATCATCAAAGGCTTTATCTGAGTGTATATATTATAGTAGCACCAAACTAATCTAGAATGATAGTCATATTCAGCATTTCATATGTTAACTGATATTAAGAGCTTGTTAAACACTTCGCATGACTCTTAAAGCCCGACATTGTCATTCCTCAAGTGGAAATCTTAGTGAAGAATAAATGAGTAAAAGCAGGTGCTGCTAATAAGAAAAAGTGCACCACAAAGCAATTATCACGAGAAATGAAGCAAAATGATTTCACATTCTTATGCGTGCGGCGGATGTCACGAAGGTGGAAATTTACCCCATCAGTAAACCAGATGATTGCATTAGTACAACCGCACAACCACAAAGTGACAAGCGCTCAGAGCAAACAGTCACCTTCTGCACCGACTGAGGTGGATTCATCATGTGGTTGTATGGTTTACAACTGAATACAAATAGTGTGTGCAGGTGCAGATTTGTAAGGCTGGCGAGTGTAGCTTCATGATGTTTATGTATGCGTTAAAAATCTCTCATGGTTGCTGTAGTGAACACAAGCTCTTGATGTGAAAAGATATGACAGCTTTAGCGTCGTTTGTTTTTCAGAACATCTTTAAATCCTTTATCGTAACCTTATTTATCTACTTATATCTGTTCTTTTATCTTTTTCTGTGGTAATTCTCTGCATAGGAGTCAGCAAAGTTGAACTTTGAACCTCGTTACACGACGATCACGGTGATTCTCCCAGTTTTACAATATCCCCCGTCTGTGGCAGCATCACCCTTTAAGCATAAGGGAAAAAAATGTTGAAATATATGGCTCAAGCTTTCCTGCAGAAATTAATTATGTAACCTATTGTAGCATACCTCCAAAGTTCACGGTGCATGAAAAACTTAATATGCATGGCCTTCACCTTTACAGGCTCATAAAACTGTAGAGTTGTGCTTAATTTTTTTTTTTTTTTACAGTGTGACAGAAATAATTTATTAAGACCGGCATATGATAATAACACTCTGCTTGGGAGAGATGTTAAAAAGTTGGGTTTGATGTCCACTCGCACAGCCACAGAAAGGTCAATAATACTTTTTAATACGCCTCTAATGATATTCATGTTCTTAGTCATCACCTTTAAATTGGATTTTGTGGGGAGCAATGGAATTAATTCCACTGTCTAAAAAAAAATCTGAAGTTATGTGTGTCTGTGTAAAATATGTTGCCATTATCAAGATATAACTGAGTATATATATGAATATATATTATACATACATAGATAGATAGATAGGCTTATGGGTTAAAAAAATACTGCATCCACTTTTGTGATAGAAGAGAGTTTGATTTCGCTCAGCCCTGCAGTTTTTTTTCTCAGTTGGAGTGAAATGTAGCAAAAACAGTATAACACAATCAGTGAAAGCAAAACTCTTTATTTATTAAGTGGCTCTCTGGCACGTCAAGTATTGTATTTACTCTGTAGTACTTTAATGTCACTCTGGATATGTACGCTGTTGCTGTTTGACCTACATCTCAGCTGTGATGTTTGTGTGAAAATGAAGAAAGGTAAAAATGCCACTTTTAAACGCTCCCTCACACACAGGTATCACGGACTGGACTCATCAAGTCAGGGTTGTGCGTGTTCTCCGACCAGGGCAGGTCTGGCGGCCCTGCCTACTACTTGATTAGGCCACTCTGACAACCCAGCAGCCTGGTAAGGTCAAGCCCTACAGAGTGTCAGAGAGGTGGGATGATGATGTATCTCTCTGATGTCTCCGTTTTTACCCTCTTGACTTTGTTGTTTTTCTCTTTACTCTTTTTGCCCATCTGTTGGGGACACGTCTCCCATCAGAGCTGGACATTTAGACTGTTAACCGTCTGTGTGCCTGCAACAGAGCATTGCTTTGTATTGTCTGCAAGTAACGAGTAACACACCAAAAAGAGACTTGGTAGATTCTCCGCCTGCTTCACCTACTACAGCGGTCCCCAACCTTTTTTGCGCCACGGACCGGTTTATGTCCGACAATATTTTCACGGACCGGCCTTTAAGGTGTCGCGGATAAATACAATAAAATAAAACCAGTACTGGTACCAAAAAAAGAAGATTTATTCATAACACACGGGAAAAGACCCAGGGAAACCGAGTTAACGATAAAAACGATTAAAAAAAAATAACGATAAAAACCCTGAAAACCAAAAATTTCACACCTGACCCTCAACTCTCGCGGCCCGGTACCGACCGGTCTGTGGCCCGGGGGTCGAGGACCGCTGACCTACCTACTACACATGTTGGTTTGTTTGACACACAATAGATTTTTTTTCATACATTTCAGAGGCTAGTTTTACAAAAACACAGTAGTCACTTAACTGTTGCTATGTGGTTAATGTCTTACTGAATGTTGCACGTGTTTTGTGATGAAAATCACATGATTTTTCACATATACTGGACAGACTTTTCATTGCATACTGTCAAAAAATGTTTTAACAAAATGTTAAAATAACCTAATTGGATTTTTTTCTAACATGTGACATCCTTTGTATTAGTTTTATACCAGAGAAAACATGGTCTACACATGGTAATGAAAGACTGTTTGGGATGCTAGCCCAGTGGTTGGGCTTGCACAGGTATTTTGTCTCTTTTCATTCACATTATTTATTCATTGAATTAGGAACAGTCTGCGTTTTTAGAATTTAAACAATAGAATTATATGAATATATATGCACACGTAGGTCTATAATTTAATGGACAATGACACAGTTTTTGTAATTCTGCATCTGCGCACCGTCACAGTGGATTTTTTTTAACGTCAGAGCATCAGTATGTGATTGAAGTACAGACTGTATAAGTAGCTGCGGAAAGAATAAACAAAGAGGAAGGAAGAGAAGTTCAAATCTCACTCACCTCCACACAGCAGACCAAATACTGCATCACGTGGTCGTTAGTGTTGGATTGCTGCTTACCCCCAAATGACAGATGTATAATCCACAATCGGAAAGGGACTTTTTTGATTTTCACAGGGTAGAGAATTATAATTTTTATTGTTATATTTAATTTTTTTTTAATTGAATAGACTGGCAGCTTTTACAATACAGCAGTGCAAGATTTTTGTCTTTTAATGCCAGATTTGGAACTAGTTGGGTGGTTATATTTTATCCATTGCTTAGTAGTTTACATGCCCACAGGATGCTCAACCAGTGTATTTATGAACTTACATGAACTGCATTTTATCCCAAAAACAAAGAGGTGCTCTGTTCTCCCGGGTGACTGGAAGCGGTTTGTAGGTGACAACAGCTGCTGTGATCCAGATGTCTCGCCCCAAGCCGTTCATCCTACACGCTGCTTCTTCTGTAGGAGCGTCTCTTCCTGTTAGAACGTAAGCGGGTGTTTCACCTGCTAATTTTGCTGATGGCGCTGGTTGAGCAAGTGGTCAGGGGATTGGCTATTCTCAGTGTGACCTCAGCAATAGTTTCCATCACATCTGAAAGCAAATGGGTGTAAATCACTAAATAAGAATGCAAACTGCATCTTAACGTATCCACACGCCTCAGATATTCAGTGAGTAAGGATACAAAAGGATGCCTCTCTGCCAGATTTCTCTCGCTTCCCCTCTTGGTTTTGGTTTGCGCCTTTGCGTCAGCGTCTCCATATGAACACTGAGAGAGGGTAGAAGTTTGTGCTGTGTGTGTATGTAGTAGCGGGTGTATATGTGGGGAGCTGTGCATGGGTGTGTGTGCGTCTGTGCTCAGGTGGCAGATACCCTCGGTAAATCATTTCAAATCCATTTATTCAGAAGCCTGTGTGCAGACGACACCTGCACAACGCTGCCAAAGAAGTGCCACAATGTCAGCCACTCCGTTTGCAGCTCTGACCCCACCGGCTGGCGTGTGCGTGAATGTGCACGTGTTTGTGTGCATGCATGCTATGTGCTGTGTCTAGTAGTATTCAGTGTTTGTCTATTTATGTTAGGTAGGTGACTCTGTCAAATGTGTCTTATTCTAAGAGAGAGCGAGAGAAAGGAAAAGCAGCAGGGGAAGACTTTCTGAGTGCCTGTGTTATTGCTGTGTTGCTTTCAATGACTGCCGCCTTATATCTAGCATCAATCCCGAGGATAAGCAGTTAATTTAATTACTTTAATGAACAAACTGATGCTAAAAAGGAGGAAGCTTTGGTTCCTAAATAGCAAATTAATTTTTTAAAAACGCCAGAGATGAAATTAATGTTATTTTTAGCCCGGATTTATATATTTTTTTTTTTTGATATGACAGCTGTCTTAATCTGTGTTCAAAATGAGTTCGTTTGCGTGTGTCGTTTGCACGCTGACAGTCAGTTGTGACAGTTGTAAAGTGTTCTTGAAAAAGCGCCCGACGTGGACACTCAAGGCAGCCAGACGAAAGATTTGCGGGCTGTGATGTCTGTGTGTCAAATTACTTATCTCGCTAAGCATATGCTGGCACTTCAGAATCATATACTTCAAACCGGGATCCTTCAAAAGCATCAAAACCGACTGTCTTATTCAACACATCAGTCATGTAGCCAACAGCAAAATGAGCGAGATGTCATTTGCACTCGACAAAAAAAAGAAAGCTTCCGGAGACATTTTAAAGACGCTCTCGATGACTGTTTCAATTTGGAAAGAGCGTTAATGATATCGTCTCAGCTGCCTTTTGTGCTTTTTTTTTTCTGAAGATACAAGTCCACGACAAAGACTACTTAGATGTGCACTTCAGCTAAAGCTTTGCCAATTATTAATCTGAGTCCGGAAGACAATTAGTAAATCACTGCAGCACCCATTATCCAGCTGTTGCCCTAGATTTCAAGATTTTGGGGTTGGTTTTTTTTTTTTGAAGAGTGAGGCAATCTCAGGGTCAATTTAGCCTGCCACTAATGACAAAACACGAAATAATGATCCGCGCTTTCAAACTTTGGACGCGCTTTGTGCCAATAACAAAGTCGTCTCTTTTTGTTTTGCAAGTCTGAAATAAAATTATACAAACAATATTGACCTCCTGCTAAATAAAAAAAAATAACAACAACAAAAATATCTTTGCCGAATGCTACTGTAGCGATCCCCCTCCTTACACCTCAGCTCACACAGACGTACGGATGCAGCGCACCGGTCCTTGAGCTCGGTGCAAATATCCCACTTGGTTTGTACTGTTCCAAGTGTTGCAGAGGGCTAAACTATTTCATACTGTGTTAATTGGCCAGTGTCATTCCTGACGTTTGAATAAACAGAGAAAAAGAGGGAAAGCTGAGACAAATGGTGGCTAATTAAAGTGGTGTGTGTCTGTCTGTGTGTGTGAGAGAGAGAGTGTGTATTACAGAGTGAGAAACCAGCTGAAAAAAAAAAAAAAAAAGGAGTGAAGAAGCAAAAAAAAAAAAAAAAAAAACAACTTTTTTTTTGATTAA
>VUQG01016468.1:16356-28919 GCA_015106755.1 Etia nguti | reverse complement strand
CTAAAGTTGTCCTGTTTGAGTGGGATGGAGGAGGAGGGGAAGAGACGTACGGGTGGCAGGATGGTTGTCACGGACGACATGAGTGTCATTCTTTTTGATTAATGGAGCATTGTGACCCCGCCCCTAACCCCCCACCACCACCACTAACACACACACACACTCACGCACACTTCTTCCCCGAGCATGCCCACTCTCACCTCTGCTAGGGCCCCCACACATCCACCTTCAATAACAGGTAAAAATAGATGTGGGCCAAGTTATGCTCTCCATTTACTCCTTTGCTAGACATAATTTGATGGCGAGGCGGGGGGGCAGGGATAGGAAGGACAGAAAGAGAGACAAAAACTACACAAAGGGAAGGAAGATGGAAAGAAGGATGGAAGTGAAAAGGACAAAAACATTTTTTAAAAAGACGGACCTGTTTAAAAAAAAAATCTGAGAGAAGGGGTGAAATGGTTAATAAATAAGGCTAAAAAGGAAAAAAGCAACAGAGGAGACAGAAAGACAGGATTTTTTGGAGAATGTCACCTACCTAACCTTGTCACCATGTTAAGTCAGCTGTGATTAATTAGTTGAATGAGACTGAGCAATTAGGTCAGGAGTTTGGGTGTGTATGAGTATGCATGTGTCTGTGTGTGTGTGTGTGTGTGTTCATGCATAACTTTTATTTATTTATTTATATCAAGACCATTTTATTGCCAAACGACAGAATCTGGGAACTGAAACACTCTTTCTCCTTTATTTGCCTCCCCGACAGCGTGTTTCCACTGCTCACATGCTCCGCTTGAATCGCAGACACGTTTAAGTAGCGAAAGCCGATGTACAATTTCAAGCACTTTCAAAAAAACAACATAGATATTTTTGGATTAATAATCTTTGAGATTTGTTCGTCTCCACGTGCAGGTTTGCCAAGGTTTCCGATTTTCGTGTAGATTTATTTACAGCCCGTGCTTTGTTTGCGATACATAAAACTGAGGCGGAAATCTCGATGCGCAAAGGTTCTGTGGCGTATTACGGCTAAACTGCGGCCCTAGATTCATTTAAACGAATGTGAGGATAAGAAAACCCTGGGACAAATCCTTGAACCAGTAAAGGCTTACAAAAGATCATATTTAACAATGATGGCTATATATTTTCCTTTTTGCAATTAAAGAGTCCCTCTGTGTAATTTAATGCTTCTTTTCAAGTGTCGGCTCCCCTGAGACTTGGCCTGTAGCTATGCCATCGCTCTTGGTGATTATCATTAATGAATGTCGGCGAGGACCATCCCTCAATGTGACTAGGGAGGAAACACAAGCCCTAATTAAAGGTTCCTATTCATAAATATATGCCTCAAACTACACAGATCGACCGGCGCTATGCACACAAGTCATGTTAATGTCACAAAAGCACCTTTTTAAGAGCATTTTCTCCCTTAATGTACGACACACCAGCTGCGGTGACAGATTTTAGCAGCCGAAAGCCCCGCAGCGAGGGATGTGTGCAATATGAGATTCACAGATTTAAATTCAAGAGTAAAAGGAAAAGATTAGGGCGCTCTAATTTGACACACGAGAGGACCTGATGACAAAAACACTTGATTTCTATCTATCTATAGTCTTACTGCCCGAGTTAGCATTAAGATATAGTTCTTGCAGACTGTTGTAGGTTTTACCGCACGCGGTTAAAAGGAGCTCATTGTGCTCAGAAGTCAAAATATAAAAAATTCATAAAATGAAATGTTATACAGGTTTACATGACGTCACTGGAGATGAAAATAATCCCGACCGCTTGCGTACTCTCACTGAAAAACATTTTAATTGCTCTAAATGTGGACTGACGACTGCTGTCATAAACCCACTTGGTTGCATTGTCACACCAGTTTCCCAGATAAAGCTACTGGTAATTGTTATGTGAAGAAGATAATGTTAACACTGGGGATAATATTCCACATTCTGTCTGAATGTTCTTTTTTTGCCCCCCCTCCCTCACTGACATTCGAAAACTCTTGTCGGAAAAAGAGCTGGGAGAGACAAACATTTGGCTGCTTCTCTTTCCTCCTTAATGGCTGAAAAATGCTAATTGGCGCGCACGTGTCAAGGAAAACAAAAGGCAAGGGAGGAGGAGAGGGAAGGAATGTGCGTGTCAGAGAGGCTGGTATTTTGAAACGTGAAATATGTCACTTTATTCAGCCAAGTCGGGAAGGATTTTTAGCAAGGTTGTTTGAGGAAGCGTGAAATCTCGTCGTTTACACTGTTTGCCTGAGTAAAGTTTGACCTGTGGTGGTGTGTAGCATTTAAAAGAAGAAAAAAAAGATTTTTTTTTTTTTTTGAGGGGGGGGGCGGGGTACGACATTGCATCCTGATGCTCTGCATTTACTTTGCTTATACTTTGTTTCCGCCACAGCTAATGTAAACAAGCTGAAGCGGCTCAGTTCAGGTTCCGCGTGCTGTAAAATAACACCTGGAATCCCTCCGAGACTCCAATCCTTTAATAAACTTGCATCTGTCACCGCTGCACCGCACTTCATCACGTTCTTCGTCCAAACTGACAGAATCCAAAAAAAAGCCCAGGTGGGGATTACAAACCTTTAATTGCATTGTCAAAACTACAGCAACACTTTTTTTTTTTTAAGTCTACACATTAAACAAGTCATGGAAAAAGTAAATCTCTATATCAAAAATATCAAAAAACCCTCTCCTTCACTCCATACTCACACTTGGCATTTTAATTATGCAGTCTTATCTGATAGATGTGGAGATATATCTGGTGTCAAAGTTAGAGCCTGTTCTTTATTAATTTTTTATTATATATTCTTATATTCGGGCTGTCAATGATTGTCGGGAATCTGATAGGACCCTTCATTGATTGAAGATTATTCAAGATTATGAGGAGAGGTATTATCATAAGCTGTGAGCTTTCATCATTCTAAATCTTAACTTATTTGAACGATTCTAAAAGCAAAGATTACACCCTATTTCAGTCCAATATAAATGCGTTTATGAGTCCAGCAGTGTGCCCTGCAGACGGTAACAACACCCCCAACAGCCAATCTGCGGTGCACTTATCATACTTGTATGCCAGCAGAGCCCAAACCTTTTGACATCAGAGGTTTTTGGCTGCAAAAAGCTTGAACGGTTAGCCAAAGGCCAAAAATATGCAACACCACATTAATTATTTATAAATATTAAGAGGAAGGCATTAAATTCATGCTTAATTCCAGCAGGATTTTTTTTTCCAATAATCTTCGCCATTAGCATGATTACATAAAATAAGATCCTTAAACTGAAATGATAAGCATAGATTTTTCAGAATAAAAGCACAAATGAAAGCCTAAGGGTAACAAATACGTTTCCAAAATGTGGATAAAGCAATCCTGCAGATTATGTTAGTCTCGAAACCTTTTTAGTATTTATAATTTATCCACTGATATACATTTATAGTTCTGGTGTGTTAACTATCATTTAGCTTATTATTAAACTAACTGTTGGTTGGTGCGGTCCAATTCTTTAGATGCTAAAAAATGTCAACAATTCCTTCTTAACGTACTAAAGACATTTACTGTTTATTGTTTTTATCTCTCAGATATATAAAAGTTATACATTTTGTATAAAAGTTTCCCATTTAAAACAAAAATCAAACAAACTGTAGATTAAAGAGGCAGAATTGAAAGAACGTCACAGTTTGCGTAGCCTCAACACACACTGACACTGTCCCCCCCCCCTTCCAAAAAAGTAAAATGTAAACAAACCGTGTGTGGCCTAAACACACATTTTTATTTATTTATTTTATTTAGATGTTGTCCCCCAACAATGCTCTCTAAAATACTGACGATGATGACGACAAACAAATGGAGCTCGAGAGTTGAAATATAACTGAAGGAAAAGATAAAAGAGGAAGAAACTAAAAAAGGAGACTCAGTACGATTTTGAATTGGATAAGTGGAAGACAATGAATGGATGCTGTAAGTGTTGTGTGTTTGAGCACCAAGTACGAGGGTACTGTGCACAAATTTGATCAAAATGTGAAAGCACAAACCTCGAGGCATAAGTGGATTTATTCACTTTTCTAACAACTCTTTAGATTCTACAAGGATTTGTTAGACGGTGTACAAAACTAGGTCTAAATAGTAACAGAGCCCTGCTGTTGAGGTCTGTTATCATTAGTATAAACTGTAAATGCTGAAATTAAAAATGATAATTATACTGCATGGAAACGGTAAACAAATAAACTCATAATTTCCTACTTTTTTCCTCAGTGTTCTTTATGTATACGTCAGTCGTATAATTCACAGATTACTTATGACTGCAGCTAGAGCAACAACACCATCGTTATTAAAAGTAACAGCATTTGCTCTGCAAAATAATTGCGCTTGGCATTATTTGGTCATCTGAGAATATCAGTGTTTTCAGAGTGCCTCACCTGATTTGACAACTCGCAGGACTTGTTTGCATTGTGATCCGCTAGACTGTATAAACAGCTTTGCTTTGCATCATCGTGTCAGACCTAGAAAGAGGAAAAGGAAGGAGACAAAAGGAAGCAAAAACTATAACGTATGTAGATATACGCAGAGGCTGCATGGATGTTCTCACCCGCTCTGAGAGGCTATCTCCATGCAGAAAACGCGTGACATGTCATCGTGCTGTCAGTGAGCTGTAGTTAAGTGGAAGAAGGTGCTTTGTGTGTACAAGTTGGGGGTGGGAGGCGGGAAACAACTGTTTCTGTGTTTGGCAATTCTTGTTCACACACATGGACACCAGTGGTTGAATCACAGTTAGAGGATCTACTATAGCAAGCAGTTTGGATCACAATCTCCAAATCGCAAGACACCGACTTTCACTTGTACACCTAACACCCTATACATGTTAGGTGACAGGTTACACAGAGAGGGGCATTCATTAAAGTGTGTGTGTGCGTGTGTGTGTGTTTCAACAGGCTGTTGAAATTCAGCTCCGAGGTCACTAACGTGTACGCGTCCTCTAACAAGATGAGGGAATAAGAGAAAAAGATGGGACAGGAAACAATACTGCAGCGTCTCAGTGCATGTGCAGGGATGTTTTAAGTGCTGAGATGGCTCTCTGCCCTTTTCCTTGAACCACACGTCCCCACCCCGGCCTCAGATCAGATCTTACACGGCCATCTCCTCTCTAAGCCTTTTTTGCTGCCCCTCTGCAAAATTCTTGCAGATGCAAAAGATCAACAGTTAACGTCAGTTAAGCTAAAAATTTTTTTTTTTTTTAAACAACTATTACATTCTTTCTATTTCATATTTCATCATTAATGACTCAATTCAGATTAGAGTTCCATGACCTCTTTGTAGCATTTTAAAGTTCAGCATATATCTGAAAGTGTAACTTTTTTTTTCATTATACTGGTATTGATGCTTATTACTGTTCTTTAGCAGTGGATTAGTTTGTGGTGGTGGTTATGCAGCTACAGCCAAACGGTTATTTTCTGGTTCTATAGCACTGCATTAATACCTTCATCACAGAACACAGCAATGCAGCATATACATATATAAGAAAAAGCAATGGTGAGATTTTTACTAGTTAGTTAATGGCAGCAATCAGAACTATTACAAGGAGGATAGCATATACCACAAAACAGCAGATATTAAATCATAACCTTTGTTTTCCAGTAAATGTCTGTTCACGTTAAAAAAAAAAATGTAGGAAATGAAACCTACTAATCAGTCTAAATAAACAGAAATATGTGTGTGTGTGTGTGTGTGTGTGTGTTTATATTCCACAGCTGTGTTAGCTTTATATGAAAAGCACCATAAGATGGAGAGACGCAGCTCTCCTGTCTGTCCGCAGACTCTAAGATGGAAATATTAGTGACGTAAGTCTGCTCCATCAATCAGCAGCCAGGCAGGGACAGACAGATGTTGGGGCGGTACTTGGTATTTCTTTTACCATATAATAAGCCACCTCAGACGTGTTCCCTGCGCAGATTAGGAGTTCTGCAGACAGATAGGAGGCTAGCTCCAAAATAAACTCGTCAGTCGAGAAGCAGAAAACTTCTCTGCTGTTCGTGATGTATACCTACGGTCACTATGAAAACGCCAAATTACCTGAAGGATAAATTAGGAAACTCACCCGGAATTAGTCAAAGCAGGAGTGGAACTGCTGGGAGATTTGTTTTGGGGTTTTGTTTTGTTTTTTTAATCCAGTTTCTTCCTTGATCCGGTCCAAACCCTCTGCTTTACAGCCTGAACTGAAGCCGGTGTAGCTGGATGAATAATAAGTCCGACGCCTGGCTGCAGACGGAGAGCGCACAGTGTGCCAGATTTCATGGCATCCAAGTTATGCTGTGATTATCACCGCACCCTCTATCGGGCTCAGTGTAAAGAAAATTTCAGACTTTTCCTCCTCTCTTCTTCACCGTGCTCCCAGGCGCTTGCCGCATCAGGCGGCTATACCATGATGCCTCATTAGAAATAACACTAGCCGAGATTGTGTGCTCTTTATAAACACTTTATGGTGGATAATAGTTAGGATGGAGTGTAGGCTATTAATGGAGCCTCTTGCGGATTCAGAGCCCCTCCCCTTCACCAGAAGCCCCACTTTAAAAAGGTGTAACGAATCGATCTTCAGCCTCCTTTGTCCCCCTAAAGAGGTCACCAAAAATATCCACATTTTTTGGTTTTTGTTTTTGCAAAACTTTGAGACCAAACACCCCCTGACAAAAGAAACGCCCCAGCATCATCTTATCTAGCTGAAAACTCAAATGCAAACATTATTTTTTCCTTTTCTCCAAGTAAAACGTTGAAAGAAATGTATATTCTTATATATTATAAGAAAAAAAACCTACAGATTCCAAGCCTACTTGTGGTTGAATTATAGTGTGTTTGATGCTTGAAGTTGCAAATCTAACAGTTAGCCTGGCCTGATTGAGCTGTTCTCCTGGCAAATATCTTCTTTATTATGTAGGATCAATAACATCTTTCTGGTGCTTTAAAAAAAATTAAACAAATGTATTTTCTGTAGATAAAAGATGTGCCTCCAGTTCTCATTCCACTTAAAACTTTATTTGGCTGTAAGATTGGGTAGCAGTGACTGTTACATCAAATATCTCTCTCACACAAACACACACACACTTTTCATACTTTTTCGGGCACCTCTCATTTCTATTGTCTGGAAGCAAGGTTGCACATCGCCTCCTCGTGTGTCCACGAACAGGACGCACCTTTCTTGGGGACAGCAGGGCGTTGAAATGAAAGCCGTCCCAGTGAACAATTAACAGCCGCAGATTGACAGGTGGGCTCTGACTGTCAGGGTGACGCTTGTGGAGGGGTGGAGTAAAGGAGAGGCCGGAAAGGCAGCTGGATGTGTCTGTCTATCAGTGGGAGCTGTCGGAACGCACCACGCATCACCAATGTGCGCACATTTCACTGCGGAGAAATATCCGGGGACTCTCCTCCTTGCGTTTTTAAAATAAATAATAACAATAAATAAAAATCAGGGAATAATACCAGCTGAGCCCCGGAGTCTGCTCGCTTTTTTTCCTCTTTCTATCTATTTTTGTTTTCTGTGATGACTTTGTGACAAATTCGTCAAGTGTCCGTGTTGACAGTCGGGCGGTAAGCGTATGTGAGTAGCCTGTTTCTTTATCCAGTGGGTGTTTTCAGGGAGATGGGATGTGAGTTGATTGCTGCGGGGTTTCCACACGCTCACACTTGACTGATTGACATACACCCAGCCCGCCTAACGTGTCACTCTTTCCTCTCCTTTTTTTCTCCCCGCCTGATTTCCTCCTGTAGCTGGAGGAGACCGGAGCTGTGGCACCTGGACGGAGGGAGAGATCGCAGTTTTGGACTCATCTTCACCGCGGAGTGTGAGTTAATACGCACGAGCAGGATCTCCGTTTTCTTCACTCTTGCTGTTTACGGGGGGATGAAATTGTCCAGCCAGCGGGGCGAACGTATTTTTGATGGAAACGAGGCGACTGGCGTCAGGCAGCTCTCCCATATAATCCCTGCCCGACAGACTGAGATCCGCACGGAGGTTTCTGCTAGTTTTCAGCACGCCAGCCTGTGATGAGTTCTTCTGGCAGAAGTTAAAGGACGAGCCCCCATTTTTTCCTTTTGATTTTCTTTCTTTTCTTTCTTTTTTTCTCTTTTTCTGCTCTAAACGATCCGCATCGTTTTCCTCGCCGGACAGCCCGATAATAAAAACGATCAGAATAAATCTCAGAAACATTTCTTCAGCATCATCCCCAGCCGAAGAGCCCGATGAACCGCTGCTGGCTCTGATTTCCTCGCCTTGCGCCGGTTTCCTCTCCAGCTCGTCCGCTATTTTGATCTCTGCATGAAAAGTCCAGCGGAAAGTCTCGCAGCAGCATGCCGAGGAGAAAGCAGCAAGCACCGCGGCGGTCAGCAGGTAAGCCCTGGCTCTGCAACCGAACACTCCCACCCCCCGCATCAGAAAGGCTCCAGCACGCACACTTCGCTCCCTCCCCGGGTAGGATACAAAGCCAGGGATCAGCACAGATGTGTGTACCCCGGACAAGTTCACGCAGTAGCTCTAAAGGCCTGATGCAGGACACGATATAAGCGCTCAGAGACCAGACGTCTGTGGCTTATCGGTGAATTGTAGCTCAGAGTGAAGCAAACAAATGTGAAGTTTAATCTGCGCAGTTTTCAACACTCAAATAACCCAAAATAAAGTTTATTTAAATAACCCAGGGCGTAATCTCCGATCTCTATTGGGAACGGTAGCGTGTCCTTAGTTTCAGCAGCCATTATTCAGTGCCAACTTTTCCCGTTAGAAGCAAATGCGCTGAGCTGCACTTTAGTTTCAAGCTTTAAATCTGATCCTCCACTAGGTTACCAGCATCCAAGTTCTCCAAACAAAAGCTCGTCTTATCTCATTTTTACAGGCTTACGTGCTTGATGCGTTAGTGTCAGGAAAAAAAAACAAGAAAGAAAAGAAAAAGAAAGAAAAAGGGGGGGGAAAGGGAAAGTAGCGTATTTTCAGCTCGTGTTCCGCTCTGGGATTGCCATCCTTGATTTGATGCTTGATTGATCGCCTGTCATGCGACTGCCTTTGATCTATTCATTCCTGATAAACATCAGTAAATCATTCACCATAGAGACACGCATGCGCCCGGCAGCTGGACTCCCTCAAAGGATAACTTTTTGGCCCCCGCAGAGGAGCAAAGAAAAGACAAATTGAAAGAAAAGTTCTCAAGCGGGATAAATACTTTGCGTTTAATACCCCAAGGGGGAGGGAACAAGGGAGGAGGGGTGCTGGGGCGTAGCAAGATCACAGGGTGAACTCTTATGGTCACTTCAGACCTGACCTCTGTGTTCATCCTGCAGAAACAGGAAGTGCTGTTTAACTTGAGTGCATCTGATATTAAGCATGGATAGAAAACTGAGGAGAAGTTATTCTGGAAGTCATTAGAGGAATCTGATTGATTCAGTGTGGTATAAAAATGCAAGTTTAGTATAATCAAACTAACAATTACTAATTAACTTTACCAGTTTTGGCCTGTTTATTAGCTTCCTAAATATGAGATGGAAAACTGTAATCGCACACTATAAACATAGCTTAATGTGATTCAGAGGAAGGTGCACCATGAAGTGCTAAAAGTCCTGTTTTCATTTGAGAAAAGAGAAAGATCAGTGAAGTAAATTCCACTTTAACAGCCTGACTTTTGACAGTCCGGCCTACATGTTGTCATTAAGTTGACCAGACGTGAGCTGCTCTGCGAGAGAGTCGCATGTTTGCCTGATTCCATTTGATGTCCCTGCGAGAGACGGCTGTGATTGACATGCATTTCCAAATGACGGGGGAAAGAGGAGCCTTTGAAGTTCATGCAGTAATGACCAAAGCCGAATAAAACAGCTGTAGAATGTTAAGCAGGCGGTGGAAATGTGAGGTTAAGCAGACTTAATCAAGGTTGTGACGGGAAGACTTTGAACTCGGTGGGGCTGTAATTTCTAATTGACGCGAGGCTTTAGTGATGATAGAGAGAAATGTGTTTGAAGAACAAGCCTGCATGGTGAAAATGAATAGTGGCGGTTTATATACCTCTGCCACAGCTTAGCTAGCGAAAACCCCCCATAGGAGAGCAGAAAACATGGGGGTTTAGTTTCTCTTGGCTTTTTTTATGTTTTGTTTTTTCCAGACTCTTCTGGTCATTTGGCTGAGCTCTAAAGTGGCCCAATTCCTGCTCAGCTTTTGAATATTGATTTGATTGTCTGCTTTTTCTGACAGACACATACATCACAGGCAGTAATGGTCAATCCCAACTTGGCAGGCTTTGTCTCGACATTATTTCCAGTACTTGACATACGGTCAATCCAAAAACTTTTAACACCTCTGCTGATGTGTGTGTGTGTGAGACTGTTTCCTCAGTAAAACGGTGTACACACCTATAAACACAGGCTATTTTTATAAAGCATTACCAGATATTTCCACAACCCAGATTTGTCACTTTGGAGTTGCACTGAAACAAAATGTTGCATATGCTCCTCAGAGAGAGAGAAAGCGGGAGAGAGGGTTTCAATAGCTCTTTGTATGCCATTTCAAATGGGCTCTGTTTCATCAGTCACAGTGATGATTTTAGACCCTGTAATGGCGCTGTACCCTATCTAGTTTATGACCAGTGACAATATATCAGTGTTCTTTCATTTGGAACCGCATTACTGCATCTGTTAGTTTTGGCAGTTGAGTTCAGTGCAGAGCAATTTGAGCAGTAGAGACTTTTGCTGCAGTCATTTGTCGTCATTTTCATTCTTTCTTTTTTTTCCTTTTCTTTTTTCCATCTCCCTTCACCAAAGTGCAGCTATGTACATGCATTCCTCGAGTAATTAATGGAAGCTAAACAATGCAGCGATGTCAAGTAACAATAATCAAGGATGAGAATAAACAAGAGTGGTGAGAGATTGATTTGTAAAAATAAACCACACTAAAAGAGCAACCTGTGTGGGTTTTTTTTTAATCTTTTATACGAACATTTCGCTGACTTTGCCCATGCTAGCTTAAGGTAAAACAGCTGCAAAGAGTGCATGTATTGCCATTGTGCCAGTGTTGCTTTAGTTTATGTGCAATTAAAGTCGGGCCTGAAACCATCGGCCGACAATTTAAACGTCACCAGCGAGTTTAAAATTCAGTGAAGCTGCTTATCAAACAAGAAAAATATCCAACACTGACCAGATCTTGACTCTTGTTTGTCACAGTAAATCGATCATCTTTGGGTTTTGCCTCGAAACAACAAGCAGTATACATTTTTCTTTGTGTTTTTGGACATTTTGCAGATTAACCGATGAGTCGAGATGGTTAGCTGTAAACTTAATTCTACCACAAAAGGTTTAAAAGCACACAATCAATGCTACACCCACAGAAAATGGACAGTAAGACTGATATTAACTTAAGCTCGTGCCATTTTTTAAAGAAAAGGACGTCTTACACTGTTCAGCAGCAAGGTTGTGTTTAAAAAAATGACAGCACGTTATATATACTAGACCAAGATAACCAGTGTTTAGTTTAATTAGCAGATAGGTGATACTTTATATAACATTTACAGAGAAGCCATAACTCCATAATTTGCCTCGATGCAGAGGTCACAGGTTTGATTGCTGTTTGAAAATTAATGGTATTGCCGCATGTCTGATCCTGCTTTTAGTTTGCCAGCCGCGATATCTTAAATCAAACACTGTCACTCTAAGTAATGAATCTGTCAACTAATCATTCAACACGTGAGCGTGATTACAGTGTGACACCGTGTTAAATGTATTCCTCGGGATTTAAAAAGGTCTAGCTTGAAAAAAAGAAAAAAATAAGGAAGAAAGGATCGTCTTGATTACGTACCCCGCACCACGCTCACTTTTACTGGCTGAAGTAAAAGAGAAAGAGGAAGAGGGAGCACACTGTGAAGTGACCAATCCACTGTGAGCTGAGCAGGATGCAGCTCCATAAATGTCTATATGCTCACGCGTGCCCTGTTTTCAGTTCTTGTTCACTGTTAAAAGCCCAAGTTTAGAAATATTTGATCCTGATCCTGATTCTCATCTCCTCTGACAGCCGAGCGATCAGTTCCTGTGCTGACAGAATTAGTGCAGGTCACGATGAGAGAGAAAGATGCTGCTACGCTGTTAAACATGGCTGCGTGGCCCTTTCAGAAGACAGTAATTGGTTTTCCTTTCCTGCTCTCCTGATAAATTTGTAAGGTAACTGAGTAGGTTTGACTGTGTAGCTAATTAGAAGTTTAGCACTCTAAACATAAATCACTCAGGTTATAATCACAGACTGTGGATGCTGTTCTTTTTTTTTTCTCTTTTTAAATATGCATCATTCGACATGCGCTGTAAACTAACTTCAGTGCTACATTTTAATGATTTCTTTGTAGCTTAGCTCAACACATGTTTAATTAAAGCACCATGCAGCATTTGGCTACGCCGAAGCCACAACAAGCCACACATGGATTAAACAGGATGCACACACATTGCCTAGCCCTGTGAGCGTCTTCACTGACATCAGTGGCTGCGTTCTTCTCTCCTAAATAGATTGCCCTATGCTGCCACTATCTCTACCTCAAAAGGAGTCTCTTAATTATGACTCGGGGGGGGGGGGGGG
>VUQG01016467.1:5956-36305 GCA_015106755.1 Etia nguti | reverse complement strand
AAGCAATGTGACCCCCCCCCCCCCCACACACACACACACACACACACACACACACACACACACACGCACTGTGATTTAGTGTAAATACGCCCGTTCACAAAACAGTAACCCTAAAGTTCAGTGTGACAAACCTGTCTCCCTAACAAAACAACCTGGCATGTTAGCTTCTGCCAACAAAAGGCACTTACAGCTATGACAAAACAGCTTTAACTGGGAATGAGAACAGGCTCATGTTATTATGTGAATAAAGAATTTTTCAGCTCTACAAATTTTATTCAAATTGGGGATGTTTAGCTGATATTTAGAAGCACTGACTTTTAGGAGGCAGTCCAAGATGCATTAGTTACAGTGATCAGTGTTTTTTTCTTTTTCTTTGTTTTGGATTAAAACAGATAAATCAATGTACAGGACAAATTAAAAGTGTACTGTAATAAACCAGAGAAAAGAATCCGCTAAACCTAAGCACCGGATGCTTACTAAAAATACACACACTCACATACACATACACTTACCGTCTCATTATTTGCTTGAGGGTGTCTGTAGTAATAAAGCTTACTTGTGGTAAACTATCACCACTGAGACTGAAGAGAAAGCAGGTGCTTCAGGGCCACGGTGGCCTTATAAAAGGGCTGCCAGTGGAAGGACCCTTTAGCCAAATTATGTTTTATTAAGTGCAAATGTCAACAAAGGTCTTAAAGCTATAGCCAACACAAAACGATTGAATGGTTCACAGTATCAAGAGTGCCCCCAAACCTTCCTGTTGGGTGACATGGTTCAACCGATCAACTCTCCAGTCAGTCAACAAAAGAAGGTCGGAAGATAAGTACCACACAAACAAGCAAAAAAAATGCCCCAAGACGCAGGTGTGGGAGGTTGGGATGCAACAGGTCAATGTTGCTTTGCAAAACAAGATGTGCCTGTATTATTAAATGCCAGTGAAGATTGCATCGCAGTGCCAAGGGTCTAATACTGTTGTTGTTGGTTGTGAGGATGGGGGACGCAGCATCCTTGTTACTATCAAGTGACAGGAGAATATCCTGGCTATGTTTTTGTGTGTGTGAAAATCTAAATACACTATATGGACTAAAGTACTGGGCCACCTAAATATTACACCCCCAGGAGCTGTTTGGCCATGGAAACTGATGCCATGACACTCCCAGCACACAGTTTTGGTGCTGATGTTAATGATTGAGGAGGTTTGGAACTCTGCAGTTACTGAGTCACAGCAGAGCATTGGGGATTTTTACACACTGTACACCTCAGCACTGCAACTCCATGTGGCCTCAACATTTCCTCAACATTTCCAGTTAGCAACAATACCAATTACAGCTACTTGTTGAATATCTAGGAAGTAAGAATTTTTACAAATTTCCTTGTTGCCAAGGAGGCATCCTATTACAGGACAATGCTCAAATTCAGTGATCCTCTTAGAACAAAGCAATGTCTGTAAAGGCAGACTGCATGGCTTCTGCAGGTGCTTGATTTTATACTCCTGCAGCAATGGTGCTGAAAGCACCTAAATTCAAAGATTAAGAAGGTGACCAAATACTTTAGTCCATACAGTGTAGCTTTGATAGCGGCATATGATTTAAAAGAAGCCTGAAAATACTAGCTGTTTTTCCAAAGGAATTTGGGATATAGTGTGCAATATAAAGATGCTTAGTCATAGTGCAGCTGTGTAGACAAAAGATAAAGTCTGACAAATTCCATAATTATGATTTTCACATCAAAGTAAATTACAGGTTTGACACAGTTAATTTGGTGGATAAGCTGATTATTGTTTGTCTCTTTTGTTTTCCATTGGCTGTGACCAGATGGAGAAGACAAATCCAGCAGCGAGTGTTTAATGCAATGGGCAGGCAGACTCCAAAGTGGGTTAATCCTTCACTGCTGAGGCAACAAACTCCGAGGGTGAGCGTGGCAGAGATATAGTCTGTAATAAATCTCTGCTTACAGTGAAAGTGTTAAAGAGTTGAACAATGTTAGAATTATACAGAGAAATAAATGATCAGGTTATGTTAAATGATATCATATCATCAGTAAGTCATTAAAATGCATTTGCTTTGAGACTGTTGTGGTAAAAAACTTGAAACATGAATGATGTTTGTGGTGAATATACTGAAATACAAGCAGAACTCAGCATTATGAACAAAGCAAAGACATCTGGTTGGTTGTCATAATTCAAGTGCTGAGGCAGACTATGTAGAGAGAATACAGTGCACATCTGCAGGGCAGGAAAACTTCTGTCACTGTTAATGTGGATAAACTTCAAAACACTGTCAGAAACCCTGACTTGGAGAACTTTTTTGTCCTCAACTTTAACCATAACAGAACTGTGAAAATAAAGGAATATACTTATTTTAAACTACAAAGTCCACGCAGTGTCAGAAAAAAGGGCTCCAATGTACCTAGGCACAGAAAAATTGAAGACTGCAGAGGAGCTTTCGTTGGATAAAATAGAAAACCACAGAAATTCATATTTTCATTTCTTACATTGAAAGTTTTCTCATTGAAGAGAACTGAGAAAATCTTGACTTCGACATAAACTGGACCCTAAACTTTAAAAAGTATTTCACAACTGCAGTCAACAGATACAGTGATACATCAGCACTCAGAGTTAGTCAGACCAAGTCTATATCTACAAAACAAAGTCCTTTAAAGATGAAACTGTCTTTTTCCACAGTGCTGTGAAAAACTATTACATGTTTTAGATCATCAAACGCTTTTTAATTTTAGACAAAAATAACCCAAGTCTACTAAAAACTGCCAGTGAGTCTTTCACGTCACTGTGGAAGAATTCTGTCCCACTCTCCTTTGTAGAATTGTTGTAATTCAGCCAGATTGAAGGGTTTTTGAGCACGAACAGAATGCCAAACAATATCAATAGCTGTTAACTTGTTAGAGTTAAGTGATTAGGCCACTCCAAAAATCTTAATTTTGTTCTTTCTGAGCCGTTCAGAGGTGGACTTGCTGGTGTGTTTCAGATAATTGTCCTGCTGTATAACTCAAAACTGAACTCACAGTTCCATCAATTATGGCAAGTTGTCCAGGTCCTGAAGCACCAAAGCACTCTACCGCTACCATTTTAAACTGTTGGTATAATAATCTTTTTATGAAATGCTGTTATAGTTTTACACTAGATGTAACGGGACTCAAACCTTCCAAAAAGTTAAACTTTTGTCTTGTCAGTCCACAGAATATTTTCCCGAAAGTTTATGGCAAATGTGAGACAAGCCTTTGTGTTTCTTTTTGCTCAGTAGTGGTTTTCTCCTTGGAACTTCCCATGGGTACCACTTTTGTCCAGTCTCTTTCTTATTGTTGAACTCTGACCTTAACTGAGACAAGTGAGACCTTCAGGTTTTTAGATGTTGCTCTGGGTTCTTTTGTGGCCTTCTAGATGAGTTGCCGATGTACTCTTGGAGTAATTGTGGTAAGCTGTCCACTCCTGGGATTGTTCGCCACTGTTGCAAGTTTTTTTATATTTGTGAATAATGGCTCTCACTGTGGTTCACTGGAGTCCCAAAGCCTTAAAAATTTCTTTTCAACCCTTTTTAGACTGACAGACGCAAATAATTTTAGATTGTGGCACGATGTGTTGCTTTCTGACATCTTTTCACCTACCTCACTTTGTTCTCCCAGTGTGGCTTCCTCCCACAGTCCAGAGACATCCATTTAGTGGGGTTAGGTTAATTGGTCATTCTAACCCTGAGCCCACCCACCCCTGAGCAACCCTGACAATTATAAGCGGAAGAGATCGGATGGAAGGAGGAGGGAGAAAATGCATGGATATTTTCAAGTGGAATCACATCACACACATTGCAAGTTGCTGTCAGCTGTCATTCAACATATGTTTTGCTGTGCTGCTGCAGAGATCCAGGCCAGACTGGACAGAAGCTGTTTCATCAGATGAAAAGAGGCTGGAAACATTTTTGTCAAATTAAATGAGAATTACAACCTGGATTTAAGATAAAAATTTAAATATTTACACACAAGGGGTGTTAAATACTAGAGTGCATCAATTAAATGGAAGGAAAATCTTCGATAGGTTCTGATTTCAAATAGTTAAAGGAATTGTTTACCGAATACGAAATTTGATTTTCAGTCATTCTCTCTTCGTAGGAAATGTGAGTGGGATTCACACATCGCCTCCTGTTGCACCCACTTCTTATTTTGCATAATCTGAAGTTAATTTGACACCGCTTCCTGAGAGGTTGGTTAACCAGCGATTTATCAAGCATACGTTACTCTGCAGTGTTCTCTCATTAAACATATATGGCTTTGCAGCAGCGTGGTATCATAAATACTCTCTCAGCACTCACCAGCAAATCATTTTGTAAATTGCCCAGTTAGAAATACTTCTGACAATTTAAGTCTCCAATAGTAACAAGCTGGAACAGAGCTGTAAGGGACAACACTTACAATTATTATTCTCCTCCCTTCTCCACCTTCTCACATGTTAGGTAAATGTAATCTGTGACACTAACTTACTGGATATTTGCAGAAATTAAAAGGACGTGAAGATGCATGAAGGTTCTCCACCTCTCTTCTGCAATGCTATTTGAAAATGTGGACATCCCATCATAGCATGACACATACACACAGAAACACACTATGTGTCTGTGTCTATATGAGGGGGTAGAGTGTCAGCCCCCCAGGCAGCGGACTTTCAAATATTGAGTACGCCCTACTGTGGAACAAACTGCGACTGCTATCCAATGCCACGCTTGTCTGCCTCTGTTCAGATCACTTCCTCCGCTGGCTCCAGCCATCTGGTGGGAGGTAGCCTTGGCTCGTTTCAGATTTGGAAAGGCTCCAAATAGCTGTCCCTGTCAGCTTTACTGCGCTCTCTCTCCCATGTTGTGTATATTAAGACGTTAACCAAGACATCAGGATTACGGCTATAATCCTGAAATCTATGTCTCTCCTCAGATGCACGTCTGTCCCACCTCTCATTTATTAGGCTCTTAGGGAAGTCTGAGATGAAGAGAGATGGGATGTCGCTATAACTGGTCTCACTAAAGAAGAATGATCATCTTCCAGTTGTTCTGGCATACCTCCGTTTGGTGTCAAGACACAATCGTCTGAGAGGTGTTTCTTGCAGTGATAAACCCATAAAGCATTTTTTGGTTTTCTGGCCCCCAGCTGTACTGTTTTGGTCCATTGTCAACACAGTGTAAGTGTGTAAGATGAAGAAGGCACTGTGCACAACCAGATCATTATAAAAAAGCCAAGAAACACATAGCCCATGAAGTTTTTTGTGGACATTCTGGCAGCAAAGAAAAATACATTTTTTCAGAGAAATTCGTAGAGACTTAAATAAAGTGAAAAACACAGTGACTAACAGACCGAAACACAACTCTGTATGTATTCTAATATTAGACAGAACTGTAAAAGCAATCAGTGGAATCAACACCTAATGTAAGCTCCAAACCACAGTCATTTTTGTGACTGCCGAAGAGCCTCAGAACAGAATATGAATGATTTATTTCATCTTAATGAGAGGCACAGACAAATACTTGCTACAATGCTTTAATATATCAAAAAAAAATTGCAGTCATATAAAAAAAACATAGAAAAAAGCATTGACTTTACTTAATTGTTTATGCCCAGTAAATATGTAAAAACAAGAAATATTTTTACACATTTGACCCTGCTTCTCTATTATGACTGTTCTTTATTCCTTCATTTACAAGGAAGTTTGCATCTTAGTGGCATCTTGGGCTTTTCCATTTGTGTCAGAGTTAATGGACAGAACCAGCTCCATTTCCTGGCCAGGCGAGGGGATGGGCATTTTATTAATCTTGGCAAAGCTCTGGCTGATGTCCATAAAGCTTTTATTTTTGGTTTCCGGGAGGACGACATAGAGGTATATGGATCCCAGAATGCAGACCACCACAAACACAAGGAAGGAAAAGGACTGCAGCTTCTCCTGCGCAAACAGAAAACATACAGACAAGAAACATGAGACACATCAGATTCATGCATACACTGTGCTGTTTTCAACATCCTAGGTACCCTCAATTCATCATTCTTCAATCAGATGACATCTAGTAAAGTTTATTTAAAAAATCCTACAGCAGAGTTTTAAACAATTAAATGATTACTGGCGTGTCCTCCTCCACAGAGCTGGATCGTGACATTTTTCAGTCCATCTCTGCAGAGACATCATCTGTGGCATCTGTTTTGTCATCTGTTTTGTCAAATGTGTGTCATTGATGAGGACAGCATAACATTCCCATGATTTTCCACTCAAAAGAATCCCACAAGCATATCAACTGAACATTATTCTTCTTGTATATACTTGCATGTAGTTTTGTGTTCAAGTACCAAAAGTATGAAAGGTAACCTTGTCCTGTGGGTTATGCCAATAATAGAGATTAGTGACAGATTTAAAAATACACACTGACTGATTACCCAGAGGGAGATTTAGATGTGGAGAGAGGGTTTTGTGCATGTGCGCATGTGAGTAAGAGAGAAAGACGGAGAAAGAGTCTGAGAGAGAGAGGTTGGGTGTAGGGCAGAGAAACTTGGCTGACCCTGACCAGTATGTTACCAACTATAATCCCTCGCTTATGAGGAGGCAGACCTCAAATGCAGAACTATGTACCAGGTATTAGAAATGCAGTGTCCAAACAACCACGACCTCAGTAAAGGCCTACTTACTGCTTTGATTTCAGTTGGTTATATCACCACTGCTGTTAGTCTCTGACACTGTTTTCCTCTGTTGAGAGTATTTCATAATAGCGCCATAAAAAAAAAAAAACTCAGAGCATCGTGCAAAGGGCCTGACCCAGTTTCCATGCCTCCTCTGTGACGTAACACTCATCTGCGAAGTTAGCAAGTTCTTCAGAAAGAACTGCCTTTCTCTCTCAGTTGTCAGGGTAGATGAGTCATCTTACAAACAGGACATTTATGCGTTCACTCCATTTGTCATTAATCGAATTTTTGCAAGCCCGTGGATTGACGAGGATGACAAGTCCTGATTTTGACACTGGGATAAGCCTTTGATCTGCTGTGGTGGCTCAGCTGGGTTCAGTGTGGTGCACACGCAGACAGTAAGGCATGAACACAAAGACCCAATTGCTGTATACACACACACACACACACAAAAACACACACACTTTTTTCATGCTTAAATGAATGTTGGCTGAATAATGTGCAAACAGAAAAGGCGAGGTGAATGCTCTAAAATGCACTGCAGACGTACTGTAAATCTGATCTGGTCAAATGAGTGTCCATGCTTGGACATATACTGTCACTGGTTTCTGAGGCAACAATGAGTCATTGTTGGGGGTAGGGGTTTGCTGGTTTGACAGGGGGATATTTCCATGAGTGTGGGCTTTCATAGATTGTGTTCCCTGTGGGAGGCACACCGAGGGAGAATATCTACAAAGCATGAAAGACTGAGATGTATACAAGATAAGATTTGAAATGTCCACACCGGGCTGATTTATGGATTACACCGATCAGCCACAACAATAAAACCCCAAGGAGAGAATACCATTGATCATCTTGTTACAATGCAGCGTTCTGTTGGGAAACCAGGAGTCCTGGCATTGATGTGGATCTTTTGACCTGGTCTTCAGACTCCCCAGATTCCAATATGTTCAAGCTTCTGTGACAACCCACAGGACCCAATGGATCTGCTGCCAAAGTCCTGATGCCCGACTCTACAGTTGAGTGTGTGGCTAATCCTTGGCTATATCATTGTTGTTACAATATGAGTGTACAAGAAAAAAAACAAAAATACCCGTTAAGCATCATGTTTATGGATCACACCTGCAATGCTACATACTCATTAATAAAACACACACAAAAGTATTCAAAACTCGTAGCGTATGAATGGATGTGATTGGATGTGATGGGTCATTAGGTTTTACAGATCTCATGCACAAATAGAACTTGTTGTTATTGAACTAGAGCTCCTGCTACGTTAGCATTTCTCCATATGATTACTTCACCAGCTTTGGTAAGGGTTAAAAAATGGCAAGTGAAAGTTTCTTCTTTTCATAAAATTCACTGTGGCAGAAATTGACTGTATATTGTTTGTTTGTACTCTGCTTGAGAACGCACAGCACCTCATGTCTGAAAATCATGCAAATGGTTCAGAGGTGATATACATAAATGCACCTTCAGCTTTCAGCCATTGGTGGTGCTAGAGTGCTCCAGAAACACTTTGCAGACAAAAGTATTTGGCCACAACTCTCTCACAAATGTAGTCTGCCTTTACAGACATTTGTGAAAGCATGGGTCGCTCTAAAGAAATCGCTGAATTCAAGTGTGATACTATAATAGGACGGCATTATTACTCTTAATTTGTCAGAAGGTTCAATAAATCCTCCAGTTCGACGTTTCTGGCAATTATTTCATGGTTCAGGCTTTATATGGTGAAAGCACACATCTAGATCTGGTAAATTTTTAAGAAAGAAAGAAATGAGCCAGTTAAACAATAAGTCTCTGTTAAAACTTTAAATGAGGCTAGTGTGTGGTTGTCAGTGTTAGCTCTGAGATGAACTGGCAATTTGTCTTGAATATAGAGGGATTACAGCAGTCTTGCCTCACTTTGATTTGTTTTAATTATTTTACCTGAAAAAATAGTTGGTCCCTTTGAAACCATGACAGTGTTTAACATTAGACTGAGCCAACTTCTGGTCTTTTAAACAGAGCCAGTGAGATTCCCATGCACACCTAGAGTATTAAAAAGTGAATACACTCTGGGTATAATTAAAATAAATCTCCAAAGTAGAAGATAACATATACAATTTGTATGTGGCAAAATTGGGGTCAGGATTGTCCCCCATGAACCTTGTTAACATGCTCCATCTGGTGACATCATCATGCATTTGGCTCAAATATTTGATAAAATACAAAAGATGACCAGCCAAATCAGTAGTAATAGTAATTAACTGCCATCCTTTAATTTTCCACGGCCAGTGTCTCAGTTGTCTATATCAGCCTTTCATTGATCAGGAAAGAGCCTCGGTGGAGTTTTCAGGAGTCTTAATTGCCATAATTGCTACTTAATGTGTTCCTTTCCCTGCACCAAAGGCATGGGAGCGTTTTGCATATCTGTGTTCAGGTGCTGTTGTCTTTTTAGATATCCATGTAGAGAATTCAAAAGTGCTAATAACTACTATATTTTATAACCCCATTTGCACACTGCAGAACGCCAACTGACACCTCAGCAGTGGCCTGCCATGGAAAGATGGGATGTGACAGTTCAACGGTGTGTTGTCTGGAAAGGGGTCAGAGCTGGTTTCAGGTGCACGTCAGGAACCAGTGAGTCACTGCTGCGATCTGGATGCCAGGCATGTGCCTAGGAGTACGTGGGGCTAGCAAAACCCAACCAACAAAAGCAACGAGCAACTCTGTAATATTTGTGGAATTGGCTGGCTAAAAATAACCTTCTCTTGCTTTCTGTTTCTCACACGTGTCCACATCTTCCCTGCCAGGTCAGCCTTATCTCCTGCACTGCTCTAGGACTTTCACAATCCATTTCTCCTGTGACACACTCTTATTGTATTCCTTTATTATCTGTTTAATTACGTATTCAGCTCTATATCTACTTGACCTTCCATTTACTGACATAAATTACCAGCAATCTCATTGTTCAGCCATCAAAATAACAAAAAAAACCCTGTTTATCATGACATCATATCTCTTTGTCCTGTCCTCCTACTGGTCAGTGGTACATGACAGGTAGAAGTGCAATATATCATCCTTTATTTCTCCAATCCTTTTTTTTTACAAGAATGAAATGACAGTGCAGACACAATGGTGAGGTGTTCAGGGTCCTGTACATCTGCTGACAACTCTTCATTTAAGGATTCACAGACTGGTGTAGCTCTAGCACAGGAGAGTATAGGTGTTTCATTATATGTACATGGTACCTGACATGCTGAAACCAGCAAAGTTCAACACATTTCTGTAAATGACTTCCACAATGCAAGCTCTCATATTCTTGGCAGCAGGTGTCGCTTGCCTAGTTAAATTGGTATCGGTAACTTGATGCAAAGGAAAACAAGTGTAGTTTTTGGTCACACTGCCAATGTGAAGATGTGGATGGCATTTTTGTTTTTTAAGTCACACTTTACTCGAGACTGAAATATCTTTACAGATGAGTTCCCCCACTAAACTTTGTGTTTCAGAGAGAAGTATCTGGAGAATGGAGCTCTGAGGAGTTTTCCAGAGTTACACTTTGGCGTAACACTCTGGTAACTGCTTGTCTCCTAGCACCATAGAATTAAATTAAACAATGCTTTGAGAACAAATCTGTTACTCCTGTGGAGATTCGGGAGCTCATGCATCACACAGTCGGTGTGACTAAATGAAAAGGAAAAGACAGATGATGCAATAACAATTTCCACCTCTAAGAAAACACCATCTAAGTGTTTGTTATGCCGCTTTTCAGATATTTTAGTTCTCCGTTCACTCTTTGCCTCCAACACATGACACTCCGATACAGCTGACTGAAAGGACAAAATTAGATTTATCTGGGGGGGCTACTGAGTGAACAGGCAGAAAACACTTGACGGAAGGTCAAAACAGCGTCACTAAAATGTCCACTGTGCCTCAAGCAAACTTTCACTCTGATCTCAAACTTCTACGATGACTTTTGTCGAACTTTCTCTTTCTCACAATGATTGTGCCCTTAAAGCTACAGTTAGAGAACCTCGCTTTGTGGGAAGGTTGCAGAGGTGGAGGGAAGAAAATATTGTTTCTGCTAAAAAGGTGCAGCTCTGTTGAGTTGTAATTACAATCAGGTTCTGAGTCACTGTTTTCATGGCAAACACATATGCTCAACTTCTGCTCTCTAGGAAAATACCACTTCTGAATGACAAGTCGTTCTCTCAAGCCACTTATCATTTATCTTGACCATGTTAAAATGGTAGAATATAATTCATGATGCTTTAGCATTTTATGTCACATATGTCATATAGGACAGCTGCAATGTAGAAACTCTAACCATAATTTAGATTTATGGATGAATAAAAATCAAATCGACAAAAGAAAAAGAGATTCCCCCTGTGAAGTCACAGACACCCGTGTACCATAAACCGAATTCCTTTGCATTTCCAGTGTAGTTCAATCCTGTATTTATTACTTTTCAAAGCCCTGCTCCTGTTTTCACAACATATCAAGATTATTCCTGAAAAATCCACTGATAATGTCATTTGTGCTCATCTTCATCAGACTGTGAATACACTGTACAACTGATTCTTGCTCACAAAACTCCTGATGAGTGCTAGAGGCTAAATGTCATGCACCCAACTGGATCAACTGGAGATCAGATTCATTCCTGAGCTGCGCTCTTACGGTGATCGTCGGATGCCCGATATTTCAAGGAGCAATGGAGTGCTTCAGAAAAACACAAGAACAAAGATGCACGTGAAATCCCAAAAGGAATGTTTAAGATAAGACGTGGAAAGGAATTATGAAATGACATGTCACAGGCTTCTTTATGTAACTCTGTGTAATTAAAACATCATCACATAATTCACATGCACTGAATAGTTAACCGTATTTGTAGTCCAGGCACTCAAACACAATTATTCAAAATGTATTTACTTTGCAGAGTCATGTACCTGTGTAGATCCATCCGCATTAACCACCCTGCCGCTCAGAGCTTTGAAATATTAACTTTGATGTTTTTCTGCATTAATTCACTTTTTTAAATCAGCTGCATCAGATAGAAAATAGCCTTTCTATAAAGAAATCCCCAGTTTAGTTGGAAATACAATAGGTTATGTAATTATGAATGATTTATTAACTGAAAACTCTGGCTTTACGGTACAATGTATTCATTTAGACACGAATTTATTTAACTAATTCATTAGAAATCAGTGAAGACGAGCAAGAATACAATGAACAAGTTCGTTTAAGGGTGCAGGAACATCAGCGTACATATTTAGATTTTATTTTTTTATCTCACAAAGATTGAAATGTCAAATGCCATTAGGATCTAATGAGGGACAAGTGGGACATTATAACCAAGGGCAAAGTTCTGTCTAAAAAAAAGGCAGGCAGAACCATGTCCTCTGCACATAGGGCAGATATAATCAGACAGTAGCACTTTATATTAGGTAATGTAAGAAAAGTAAAGTTAAACATGTAAAAACTCAAATATGCCATGTAAGATATATAAAGGTCACACTTTCAGTTGAAATGTCATTTTTAAAAATATCTCTGTAACGATGTGTTATATAGATATTGCCGTTTTCCTAACGAGCAAGATAATGATGGTATGGTGTCTTTAGCAACAAAGTTTTCCTACTGTGGAGTAGCTAAAAATTACTATCACTGTCCACAGTAATAGTTTAACAATTTTAATAATGCTCTAATTAGAAAGCACACAGTCCAAGTTTCCAGAGAGCAATCTAAAAATGGCAGCCACACTGAAAGCTGTTTCGAAATGCCTGAGAAGATGATTTTGTATTTTACCCCTCTCTCTTTCTCTCTTTGATTAAGATAACTTAATAACTTCAAGACAAAAGCAATGCAAAACCTCCATCTGAGTAACAAACCAAAAGAGCAACACTTCACACTTTTAAGAAGCCCATTCAAGAGCTCTGTTGGTTTTTACTTCACTGCCACTCACTGAAAAGAGCAGATGGAGAGAATGAAGTGTGTCTGCAGCTGCAGAGCAAACCTCACAGTTGTGAAGCAGCACTGGTGAATGTTTGCCCAAACCTCAGTAGATTTGTCACCAGAGACAACTTGCTGAAGAGATATAAAAACTCACTGAATCTGTAAAGCCAACAGGTTGCCAATAACCAGGTCTGCTTAAGTGCGATAATCACTGCTGTGAGTGACAGGAATGTCAAGCATCCAAGCTAATGTGGTATATGTTAGGTTATGTGATAAAGAAAGCTTTCACAGGACTCTATGCAGTCCTGTGAAAAACTAAGTATACCATTAATGCTTCAATAGGAATAAAGAGCGTAAGTAACAGCCAGCTACTGCTGATCAAATTCATTTGATTAAGTGATTATCAGCAAGTGTGAGCACCTCTATAAATGCAGAGGTTTGTGTGGTTTGCTTGTCTGGAGCATACAGGTTTATTTTAACACAATCCAATGAGTTTCCCAGGTATGGACAGAAACGTCACCCCAAGCTTAGAGTGCTCAGAGAAACAAACAAGCAAAAAAAACCCAAGAGCTACATCTCAGACTCTACAGGCCTCATTGAGCATGTTAAATGTTAAAGTTCATGAGAGAATAATTAGAAAGAGGTTCAACAAGGATGGCTTGTTTGGAAGGGTTGCCAAGAGAAAGTCTCTCTCTAAAAAGAACATGGCAGCAGGGCTTAGCTTTGAAAAGTTGCATCTGAACAAACCAGACTTCTGGAACAATGTCCTTCAGAGAGATGAGACCAGAGGGGAGATGTCTTCCCATAACGAACAGCACCATGGTTAAGTACACTGGTAGAGGGGTGATGATTTTGGCTTGTTTTACAGCCACAGGAGCAGAGCACCTTGCAATCATCAAGTCAGCCATGAAATCCTGTGTATACCAAAGTATTCTAAAGATGACAACCCGTTTTCAGGAAATGAATACTTCTAGTTTTCCTGCCGATGATGATTTTACACGCTATTGAATCATGGAGTGTACTCCGTTTATGAAAACTGTTGTTTTTATTATAGACATATATGCCTTGAAATAGGTAAACGCTGATATAGGAAAAATCATCTGTCATTTCCCAAATTTCCCCTTGTGGGACAATTAAAGGATTATTCTATTCTATTCTATTCTATCAACAACAGACTGCTGTATGTTGTGTAAAGTTTGAAAAATAGAAGACTTGTGACTGACACAAGTTGTACAGCTCGGTCCAGAGAGATCAGCAAAAGATGCTTTGATTAAAATCAAATTCCGTCAGTAGGAATTACCAGATACAACTCACTTAACAGATCAGTGGGAGTGATACAGCAAAAACTACTTAAGTACTCAAAGAATAAAACAGCTCGTTATAAATTTTTCAAGGGATCATGCACAAGGAAAACAGCAGGTTGTTGGAGATCTGTGTTAAGAATTCTAACCTCAATGCACTGAGGGTACAGTGAAGTACAGAAATGAAATGTCAAACTGAAGAACACCTTTGCTTGCAATGCTGTAAACAAACTTGGATTCACTGGTGCAGTACAGAGTACTGAGACACAATTAATACTGAGACACTTGGACAAAATTAAAGTAATGAACTGTGGATGGCTTGAAAGCTTCACTGGCTGAAATGACAAGAATATTTTAACTGCAGTTGTTACAGTTAACAGAGAACGATCGAAGTTAGCAGTTAACCACTAAACTACTTCATTTTTGGGGCGCTAACATGAGATTGAAATGAAAAATAGCAGCAGTGAAGGACACAAGACTCAGAAAGAGACTGATATAGTTATAATTGTTTAAAATGTGAAAGAGGCCAAAGGAGTAGAAGATGAGCTTAATTCTAATCATTTAGTTATAAATAAATAAATAAAATCCTTGGAAGAAATGAGCACTAACAGCAGAGGGAAAAAAAGGAGGAGACATATACTGTATGAAGCATGAGGCTGGCAAACAAGTATTCAGTCTGTGGAATGAGGAACCACATTGCTTCTATAGAAATATGTCAGACTGATTTATCCTCTTTTCAGTTCAGTATCTTATGCTTGCCTGCATTCAGTTCATAAACAGATGTATACGATAGCTTGAGGCAGCCACAAAAAGTCAGATTCAGTGCATATAGCAATGATTCATCGAGTGGTTTATTTTCAAAGGTAGATAACCCCGCATTCATCGCCTTTTCATCAGGATCCCCATTTTTGGAATGTTTGATTAAAAAAATACCCTCACACTTCAGTAAAAGTCACTTTATTCACTCTAAAACACTGGATCCCAAACCCACCGGCTTAGAGGAATACTGCTTGTCTTTACAAAAAAGTTTGTCCACCTATTTCTTTTTAATAACAAGCTGGCAGAAAGTAATTTTTTGTACTGAATTTAAAACAAAACAAAACAAAGAATATAAAAGAATATAAAATAATTTAATGAATGACCATTAATGTAGCTTCAAAGGACATTGCAGCCAGCCAAGTTGGACAGTTATGATACAGAATGTACTCATTAAGGTTGCCTGTCAAGATATTAATGGCTGCTACGAAATATCAAAGACGGAGGGATCAGAAGGACGAAACAGCGATGGTTCATTTATAATACACACACAGGCTGTGATTTCCCCAATAAAACTCCAGGGTTTCCTCCAGTGTCTGCAAGCCAGCTGCGCCCGAGCATCAGATTTTGACGTGCTTTTTCAGACAGGAGGGGTCAACAGTCCTAACAACATTACTCCTTGGAACTATAAACTCTTTTGTTCTTCTTTACAGTTCCAGATTGTTCCAGCTTTCCAGTCTGCACCTCTGAATTCAGTGTTATAGTGTTAAAATTACATGCGAGATTCACTGTAAGCAACTCTGTCACCACTGCCTTTACAGAACGCGACTGAGAATCAAAGTCTGTGTCTTCAGATAATGTTCCTGTAGGGGGACTCCCACCTCTGTCTCCCAAATGAGAGTTTTGCGTTTGTCACAGCAGCTCAGCAGCAGCTCGCTAAAAACACCTCGTGCAACAGCGTTTAATGAATCATATATGTGCCGGCGTTGTCAAAAAGAAAGTCTGACATGGGACAGAACAACCTTCAAGATAATAATGTTATTTTTTTTTGTAACTGGAAGTGTACTAAAGGTCTAGAAATAAAGAATTAATAACCTGGGGTCTCCCCTGTACAGGTATTTAAAAATACAGTTAAAATGCAGCAGAAAAAAAGAGAATTTATTTTTTTTTTAAGTAAAAAGTATAAAGATTAAAAAAGAAAATTTAAAAAAATGAGCATGTTTATGGTTTCACAGTGAAAGTGTTTAATCCAGATTCATATTTTAAGCTTAAAAACACAAAAACCAACAAATTTAGAGGTTTTTTGTTTTTGATTTTTTGGTTTGTTTTGTTTCGTGTTCATCGCTGCACATATGTGAGTAAAAAAACACTTCCAGTGGCTCTATTGCTGCATAGCTTATTCTATAAATTGCATTTTTCCCAATAATGGGAAAAATAAGCATGCACACAGTGTTTATAATAGTGTGGAGCTGCATATGTCTTGAACTCCAGGAGTCATACAAATCCTATCCAGCAAAAGGCCTCTAAAATCCTCAGGTTTTTGGGTTTTTTTTGGCTTGGCAGAGATACTACATGTGCAGGGCACTCTGTTATCTTACACACAAAAGCTCAGCGCCATTCTGTGTGGCAGAAAACTGACGCTGGAACACCTGCAGTGAATTCTCTGTGTTATCAGTCTGATTTCCCCCTACTACACTTAGAGTAACAGTACAGTTTATAATTGTGTTGGAACTGGTCCAGTTCCTGTTGGGGAAAACTGCAGCCACTCAAGCTGCACAGGAGTTTATACATGTAGTTCAGTCACATGGAGGAATTTAACACCCTCACTCAGAACGGTTAGTCCTCTAGGTCTCGAGAGGCAGAAGCATCAAAATGCTGCCAGTCTTCCCCCAGCATGATGGAAACCATTCAAAGTGCTCATCCTTGCCGTCTGCTGTTTGAAGTTTAACATATTTGAAATGGGTGTAATAACAGCCATATTATTTCATATCAGTTTTTCTTTTGTTCTGGTGCGTTATTCTTCTTGGAGAATGATCAAAAACGATCCCGTTCCCATATCCCCGTGCTTTCTGTTGCATTGCTTCAGTGATTCTCTGAATCCCCGGTGCTGATCTTGTCTTTGAGAAAGTGCACACTGCAAGAATGTGCAGTTGTTAAAGACATTTCTTACTCATGGCATCAGTCCAGAACCAGAAAACCGCCAACCATCTGAGTCCACCAGCTTGTCCCAGGGCTGTCTGGGATGTGCTTGCAAGTTAAGGCTCTTTTGGTGCTCATAGTGATGAGTTCATTTAATCTTTGGATATTAATAGATCTCACGGTGCTTCGCTGATCTCCATTTTCTTCTCATGAGGAATGTAAATTGATTTCTCTGTCCAGCGCGCTTGCTTTTCTCTTTGCGATTATGGCCCCATATTACCAAGTCTAGCCGTATTTCTTGTCAGTGACTCGCTCGCTGCTTTACAGGAGATAACTGTTAGGAATGTAGCTGCAAAAGAGTAACTATCCCCATGGGCCAAAGATCCTATCCAACCCAGGCCTATGCTACATCACAGGCCTTGTTAAAAGGGATGTCAATTCAGGAAATTTGACTTCTCACACTGGCAGCAGATTTCCTGAAGTATCTAATCTCTCTGGATTGTCTATCAGGATAGTCAGGTTGACTTTAAAGTAATACAGCAGCTGGCCTTATCTTTATAAAAACTTAAAGAACTAATTTCAATGAGCTGAAATCCACTAAGTGATAAGACTATAAGGCTGCAACGGATAAACTATAAATTGCTTTAGATAAGGCCGTAGGTTCTCAGGAAATGAGGACAGATCCAAAGGTCCAACACATTTAAAACACCTAAAGGTCAATTTTAGTCCCATAGGATCTGATGTATAGGGAGCTGGCTGATAGCTAAAGACAAAGGCAACCAAATGTGTGTAAGAGACAAAACACAAACACACAAAATGGCTCAGAGTATGAGAGCTGCTGAAAGAAAAACCACCAGTGTTGCACAAACACAACAGTTAAGACTCCAGAGGAAGTCAGATGTCCACACTTTGCAGCCCAGTGTCTATGTCTGTTATAGCTGTAAACACCATTAACATTCGAGGATCCAACCACATCAATCTTGATCTTAAACAAGCAAGAAATACAAATACAAAAGCACACACATCGACTTGGGTGGTACAAATGTCATCCATAACTGAAAACATGCAGTTTAACTTATCTGGTATAAATCTGATGTGTGTCTCAATGCAATGTTTCTATGTGTCTGAGTGAAGAGGTGTGGCTGTTGTGGTAGCTCAAATTATTAATTTTTAATGCGACCTAAAATGTGACACAAAAAGACCAACTTTTTTTTTTTATCTAAACACTTGCAGTAAAACATGCTGCAGTAAAACAATGAAAAAAATAGAAAAACAAACAAACAAAAACACAGGGATGTAACAAAAAGAGTTAAGATGAGAGGAGGCAGTGATGAACAGTTGCCTGGAGCAACCGGTTGGGTTTCAGGAGATGAAAGAGGACCTGGTGGCTTTCGGGAAAACATTCCAGTTTTTTACACCGGTAGGCTCTTCTGCCCTCAACCGCTGTATATTTTTATTATGTCACCCTGAATTTTACTTTCTAACAAACAACATTCAAGGGTCTTTTTTTTGCATTTCTTTGAGAAATTATGTGCATTTAAAGCAAAAATCTCAGTCTGCTCTTTATATTAACCTCTGCAAAGTACTTTTGGGTGCTGTGTCTATCCTTGTCTATTAGTAGCAGCTCTTTTTAAAAGGCTAAAGTAATGAGTATCGGCTTGTGTGCTGGTTGGGAGAAAATACACCTGAACCCCCACCTCGTTCAAATAAAAATCCTTTTCTGTTGGCACCAAACTACTCGAGCTCTTATGCAGCGTTGAATGTAAATCTGTTTCCATTTCTATGTATTCCTCATTGTCACGTCTCACACTTCACCTGTTACACCTTGTTAAGAAATGTCCGAACAGTGAAACCGGCACATCTGCGGTACAGCAGAATAAATATCAATGCAGGATGCGTTTAGGCACAGTGCTGCTGGACATTCAAAGACATTTTGACTGAGCCTACAAGCAATGCAGATAATCTTCCTAAATCAGTCTGAGGACGAATGGCCGCAGTGATGTGTCCATGGTAATGAGGCAACTGTGTGGCTTGTGTGGACAGCTTCATTGCCTGACTAAGGGGATGAAAAACACCAGACATCACAACATCTCTGAAACACGTGAGGTTAAATTTTAGCATTAGTGCACAGCTCATGAAGGCTGTACAAACTATATCCTGTATTTTAATCTTTACGGCTGTTAAGCTCAAAATACACTCCCAACATATACCAACATTTTAACAACATACCGATATTTTCCAAAATGCAACTGAATCTTTAATTAAAGATCCCCAACTCCAGAAACGAAAATTCCCTTTTCTTTTAAACTATAGATCAATCCAAGTATTGATAGTATTGATACCAACACTGGTATTGGTATCGGATTGATACTAGCATGACAGGATCAATAACTTGTTTCTACCCTCCAAGTTCACTTTGTAACTTAGTGAATCATGTTAATTTTTTATTTATTTATAGTCTGTAGCACATTTAAAACAACAGAAGCGGACCCAAAGGGCTCCCAGAAGCCTCGAAAATGCAATTTGAAAGCAAATTGATAATGATTCATCTCATAAATCACGACACACTACTCTTCCCTACATACGCTGCCTTAAAATTATCAGTATTGGTATTGGCAATATCGGCCCTGTTTACTTGGTATCGGATCTGTACAAAGATTTTCAGTACTATTTTAAATTCCCCACCCCTAGTTTGCAGGATTTTCCTTGAAAATCCAAATCTAAACTAAAACCTCTTTGATATCACTGATGGTAAGTTCTTAATTTTGGAAAATGGCTTACAAGCCAGAGGGGACATTATAAAACAGTTTTCAAAGGTAGTGATTCTCATGAAAATTATATCTAATCTGTAAAGTGGGTTAAGTGCCCCTTAACAGTAACTTTTACTGCCAATATTTTGCTGTTATGGAGTAAAAGCTCACAATATTATCACACTAACCAGGGAAATAAAACCCTGATTCATAATTCCTGTAGAGTATGCCCTGCATGGCTTAACTGCTTTTCCTCACGTCTGTGCCAGGCAAGGCTTGTACTAAATGAAGCGGGATCACAGTTTTCGTATCTGCGCTTTACATAAAGGTCAGGATTAAGTTTAAAGTCTTCCGTGCTCAATCCGAGTGCCTTGAAGAAAACTACCTTATAAAAGTTAAGTGGTATGTTTTGGAGCGCCAGGGGAATCAAGTTCATCTTTCTATCATCATTCTCCCATTTTTAAATACAATCAGGCTTACAAGCATGAATTTCAAGGACATTTTATTCATTAGGTTAAAAATCATGTGTTGATTGGTTAATAACACTACAGCTTTGGCTTCTTCTATTATATATTTTATTGTAAATTCGATATATGCTCCTGATGTTGTAAACCTGAGTGAGTAAGCTGCAAAATCATACCATAACCAAAATACAGTGTGAACATTATGGAGTGTCACAACACTGATATTTCAAAATGATGATATCACGGCAATGATACACATATCTACATATTTAAAAGATGGATATAGCTTTGATATAAAAAAAAATTAAGCCACCGGTAAACTATATATTAAAAAAATTGGTCCACATTAATGCTAAAAAGAATGACAAAATGCTTTAGGGTAGGCCTTGTGACTAACAAGTCATTACCCTATGAGATGGTGGTTAAAATACTCAGCCCAAAGCTTTGAAACAGATCTAAACTAACTAGTGACTGGTGTCATGGTGTCTACACTCATCTTTTACATCCAGTGGCCACTACCCCAGTGTGTGGATACGATTGCTCCACAGAATTATGACAGAGGTGAATTTAAATGAGGCGACCTGTCGAGGGTGTACTCGGTCCAGTAACAGCTGAGAATGGGATACGCAGTTATGAAACCTGATTGACAGATGATTGCGGATGTGAGTGAGACATTCACACTTTATAGAAGCTAGCTTTACTCATTTGTCAGTTTTTTCTAACCCCATTTGGCAGAAAAGATACGTTTTATGAGCATATTGTGTATTATTTTTGTCATGATAACCGTGTAATTAAAAACAGATAATGTGGTAGCCTGAGAGTATACATAAATAATGCCACTCACTTGAATAAATGGAAAAAGGAGGCCCACAGCAAAGTTAGATAGCCAGTTTACTGTGCCGGCGATCATGAAGGCAGCAGGTCGATAAGACTGTTCAAACAGTTCCCCGGTCAGGATAAACGGGATGCCACCTGACAGAGAAAAAAGACAGATGCACCATTAGTTAAAATAAACAAAGAGCTTTGATCAGAAAGAAATTCTGTTCTTATTGCTTAATAATGAGACTTGTTTCTTGTTAACTCTTGAAGTTGATGAGCTCCCACCTTTAAAGTGAGCCGTGTTATCTTTGCCTTTCTTTGCGTACCTTCCTACTTTCGACTTTTTTTTAACCAGAAATGTGTAAGTCCAACACAAAAACACTGGAAACTAAATGCAAAGATACTATATGATCCTTGCATTTAGTTTCCACAGCACGTAATCCCCTTTTCATCAGAAAACCATCAGTAATTTCTCGCACTGAAATGAAGTATTATTTGTATCCTGACTTGCAGAATTTAAATGGCTTTGAAGGGTTAAAGAGGTTTTACCTGTCATTTATCCCTGGCACCTCTCTATCATAAACAAATCCCTTTCATCTGGCTGTGTTTCAGATTACTTCAAAACAACCAGTTTCTTCCCTCTCCTTGAAAAACCTCTCCTTAAACTCCTTAGACTCCACTGCCTCAAATTTCCCCCATCTCAGTTCTGGTAAAACTGAAGTTCTTATGATCGGTCCTGAGAACTTCTGAGCTCACATCAAGAAAGCACATCGGCTCGCTCTAGAGCAATATCATCTCCTAAGAATCACATCTCTAAGTTAATCTTGTTTCCTTCATCCACAAAACATCACAAAAATTAAACCCTGACTGTGATTTAGTAATGTGGTATTGTTAATATGCAGTTTAATTTTGATTGATTATTGGAATCATTAATACAAACACCACAAGTTATGAAATTATTTAATGGGAATCTTCTACAGTTTATATTCCAAGAATACATGGATGTAGGCATAAATCCTGGTATTAAGGTCAACACCCAACTTTTGTTGATGAAATAAAAGTTGCCCCCCTGTCGTCTTATCAATAAATGACACAACAGCACAGCATGACACACATGAAGATGAATTTGCAAAATTCTCTTCCCCCTTCAATTATGGATGCAAACACAGTGCCACAGCTGAAAATGTAACCACATCTTCTAAAAGGGAAACTCTTCGGGCATTCTTATACAAACCACAGAGATGATTATGCAAGAAAAGGCTGCTACAGTAAAAAGGCAACCATCTCTTGGAGCGCTGAGTCTTGGGCAGATAATGGTGGCAGAGAAGCCAAGAGTACCAATAATTTGTTGTGGTGAGGCATATAGCATGTGCAGTAGATTGAACAAAAAGCATGATTAAGGGCGCATGCGGCATGTTTTGCTTGAATGTGTATGACTGAAAACAAAATGCCTTTCAACATTGCTGTGCATGAACAAGTGATGGAAGAGAATAACACGCAGGGTCATTGTTTATTTTCACAACGTAGACACTATTATTATAAGTTATGCCTTATTTGGAATAAGCTACAGCCTACAGAATACTGATGTAAGGGTATAGATAGTGTTCTGTGTAAACCAAAGCATGCTGTCGATTGGTGTTCGCAGGCAGCTTCAAGAACGTGGCTCCCTAAATCTCACATATCTCACAGTTTCTCCCACACTGATTCTAAACCAAGGCATGCACCCATGGATGATTTATATCTTCATTGTTACTTGACTGGTATGATTTAAGATATCAGTGCTATTGCCTTGTGCATTGTGCATGTGGCTGAAATACCCAACAAAAACATCGGCTAAGATAAAAATCTTTCACACCAGTGGCTTTTGCACTTAATCCTGACAGCAGGTTCTTTGTTGTCACATAATTGCTTCTGAGACGACAGTTAATGAGCTACAAGCCACATGAGCATTTTCATCGTGTGGTGAATAAAGGGAGGAATGGCTTCCATTAGCCCTTAGCATCCTCTTACATTTAATTGCTTGTAGTACTAAACTATCCCATTGATGGAAAAAGATGCTTTTTAACAAATGTGACCAGGTGATTAAAAGTGATTGCATGTGTTCATGCAAGAACAGAGTTGACCTACCTACCTACCTACCACAGGGATAAAGGACTGGCTCTGTGTGAGCACATTACAGCCTCAGATTCTTGAGCAAACCAAAACAAACAGCAGCAGCAGGTAATAGATAAGTAAATCAGCCTCACGTCTGGGGCTTTATTTGAAAAACTGACTTACTGTGATTGTTTTTTGTCTTTATAATGTTAAACCAGTTATTTCTAAACCCTTACTCTGAATGAGCAATGATCTTTTCCTCTTCCCAAAGTCTAAACTTGACACTAAGCAGTTTTAATGCCGATTAATTAGGGGTATGACAGTTTGAGATGCATACCAGTCACAGTTCTGTCTTTCTGTCTCACCTTGTTTTCTGCAGCAATGAAAAACTCTCAGCTTTGGCTTTGTGTATCAGAGTCTAATGTTACAGTAGCAGAAAGAAGACAGTGAGCAGCTGCGCATGAATATGAATTCACTAATTCACATAACCAATTCACATTTCACCTTTGAAGCCTTAGTTTTAAAGTTTGCTAACACGAATCACATTTACTGACAAATTTCAGACATATTAAGCATTTTCTTTCAAAACCTCTCTTTGCCTGTCCCTGATTGATCCGTAGAATTGCAACTCTGATATAAATGTAACACAATACTAATCACAGTAGCAGGAGAGCGCCACACAGGACAGAACAACTCTGCCGATACACAATGCAGAGAGAATGTGTATATATGTGTATAAGTTGTGGCTGTAATAAAATGCTTGGCTTCAGTGTGTATACAACTATTAAAAAATGGATAAAAGGGTTAGGTGAAAAGCAAAGTGATATTTTGAGCATCTTAAGCTTAAAAATCTATATTTTCCCAATAATATTTTTCCATTATTTCACATCATTATGTTGGAAATGCCTTACAGTTTAACTTCAGTTAATTAAGTGGTTGAGGATCTGCCAAGGACAGCCCATTAATTGGGCTATTCATGTTATTCAGCCAGCAGCATAGGTTTGTGGAGGAGATGGCATGCTACCATCTTTGTGCTAGTTTTACCTAAATGTCAAAGCCCTTTTCTCTGGAAACCATCCGTCTTTATGACCTGTGAGGATACATTTCTACTGTATGGCCTATTTATATTAAAGATTAATATCCAAAAGCATATATACATGATAAGATTGGAAAGAAATGTATGGGGGGAGATTCCTGCTAGAGGGAATTGCATTTATCGAAATCATACTGGCAAATGTTTTCTGCATTAAAACATGAAATTGTTTGGATTACAACACGTTCACACTGTATGAGGGACTCGCAGCTGGTGGGCAATGCATGCATAAATTACAGTATTCTGACACGTTCGTGTTCATGCAAAAAATATGACATGTGTTCCAGTGCATTGTTCCAGTGTTTACTGTAGCGTCAAAACCATACAAATGTAAGAGGAAATTTCAAAGGATATACATCCAAAAACAAATCTCAGAACCAATGAAGGATGTAGCTTTGCTATTCAGTTGCTTAGTAATGGATAGCGTGATCAAGCGTATTATTACATAATTAGCATTTATCTGCTAGTATGACAGAATGTAGTTAAACTATTTAATAATTAAGAGATTATTTGTGACAGAAAACAAAGGGTTTAATTAAAAAAAACATGAATTGAATCAGGCCTGAATTATATTCATGACAGCACAGAGTAGATCAGATTAAAAAAAATATGGGTTGGATTTGTGACAGGAACTGTTGCACTGCCCTTCTGTTTCAGCTTGACCTGCTGCGATGTCAGTGGACTGGTTATGCACTACTAGTGCCAGACCCTTGATCTGTTGTGCCTCAGGCAGACAGAGCTGCAGAATAAAACAAATACAAGAAGGCCTCACCAGAGGCCAGTGGGTGTTTTTTTCTCTCGCCCATAATTAGTTGTGACAGATATTTTTTTTTTTAAAAATCTAACTTAAATATTTATCAGTCAGTGTTTTATACCAATTTTGGGTTTTTCATTTTTCATACATAGAGTTTTGTTTCATTTACCAAAGCATAATCAACATTATTGCTTATGAAATGGTCATAGTTGGTTTTAAATTATACACAGGTCTCAGCAGACACTGCTGTTCCTGGAATAATCTTGGTTATGTGTGTAGTCACCTCTAATGGCACATTCTGAGCTAAGGAAAATCCTGTTTGACCTTGTCATAACTCATGTGGCTTACTCGATTGCTCTCAGTTTGTTGTGTCTATGTTTCTAATATTATCTAACAACAGCTCACACACTAATTACATAATGGGATAATACTGTCACAGTAGCAGAATGGTGCCCAGCAAGGGCACAGCAAGGCTCGCAGCAAGGGTTTCATACTTTGCAGTATATTCAGAAACCTCCAAGAATTTAATGGATTTAGAAGTAAAAGATACTCGTGCTCTGGAAATCATCATTACTGCCAGTAGAGGCGTTTAGAGTTAGACTGCTGAAGTACCAGTTTTTAACATTTCCATTTAATATTTAAACACATCACTGGGGAGTTTGAAAAGTGCAGCACCACTACTTAAATTGATGTACTGCTGAGCAGTTCTGGGTTGTTCTGAGGACTAAAGTAAAGTGAAGTCTAGTATTCATTTGATAATTGTGACTTTAAAAAATCTTGCATAAAACATTTTAACGTTTGTGAGTTTATTAAAGGTTACAGCAGAGCATTTATGGAGACCATCTGCAAGGATAACATTTTTAAAAAAGCAACTAAAAGGAACGATTATTTTATATCTCTGATATGACAAGAAACGTAGTAGTCTCTAAAATGTTACATGACTGAGAAAAAAATGTCAAAATTCACAAAATTACTAGGATGTTTCTGCTTTTCTTTGCACTCCACAGAAACGCACATATCTATTACTGACTGGCAGCTTCAAATAATCAGATGAGACTCATAAAGTAAGGCTGTCATGGACCTCAACACATCACTGCAGTTTTGTCAAGCTATTTGCAGAAATGTGACCACAAACCATGTGAAACTAACATGTCCACTGTTTTGGACATGTGACAAACATGGTGACAGTGTAGGATGAAGTGAATAAGCCCCCAGTCAACCAGGCTTAGAAACATTCACAATCCTCTGGCAACCACTGGATGCTAGGGAAAAATTCACATTTCCCAAAAAGTTGTAACTGGCTACTGGAGGTTGACGGCAGTTACTGGGAACATGACTGCAAAACCTCGAGTTACATGGGCCTACAGACTGGTCATTACACTCATCTCATATTCTTTCACCCTCTGGTTGATGAATTGAGACAAAATTTGGTGAAGACATTGTAGTTTCAGGGTGGGCTTTTTCCCAGCAGCCATTTTGACATGAAACAGTAAGTAAACACAGGAGGTAGTAAACATTATTTAATGCTCTGTACCAAGATAGAAAATAATCTTTGACTTAAAAAAACCCCACACATTAAGAAGCCATCAGATTAATAGAAAGTAGGGCATTCCTTAAAAGAGTTTAAGATGGTAAATACATTGCACATTATAGATGCTAATCATCAGTAGCATAGCATTATCAGTATCATCATGTTGGGATGCAGGCAACAGCTTTTCACTCAAAACACTGCAGTGCTTACTAACACACAGCACAGAGTGACTAGCATGTATTTTGTCTGTGCCTGTGTGTCATCCAGAAAACATCTTTTAATCATCTCTTACGTTCACTATCCATCTTGGCTCATACATTCGTTTTTGGTCAGTTTTAAAATACGTAATTACTAACCGGCTGATTGTACTGCTTTATGCACAATAAAAAGTCATTATAAATATGAAAAATTACTTTGTATTAGTCTCTTAAAGTAATTTCCTTCCAGACATGGTCCGTGACACCATTAAGAGCCTGGTTTGGAGTCAGTATGTGTGCTCTGGGGATCTGTGACATCTTTCTTTTATCTAACACAAAAAAGTAGCAAGTAAAATGTCACTAAAATAACTCTTTAAAAAGTGGAAGCTGCTTCAGTTATTCAATGAAGATCAAAAGATATTTTTAACTCAGTGTATTATGGCGAAAAGAAAAAAAAACTGGCCGAGCATCAGCATTTGACTAACTCCACAGCTGTTGTATTACCCAGTTTGCTGTGTTTACTCAAAGGGCTTTTCTGACACTAAAAGAGAAAGATGTCTGTGAGAGAGAACTGCGGGGAGTTAAGCTCATATTCTGCCCACAGCATGAAAAAAAAAAAAAAAACAGCTGAGGAATTTCCAGGTCAATTGCTCTCTCAGCTTGAATAAATTGTAGATGAGTCCAGAGGAGAGAGGCGAGGCCATTTTTGCCCAGGAGCAAGCAGAGTCATGGCACAAACTGGTGGCCCTGACTAGAAACATGCTAACTGGTGAGGTGATGCTTAATCTTTGGGCAGAAACAGCAGGCTTAAAAACATGTCAGCAACAGCCATTATACCACTGTTAACTTGGAGTGAAGAGGAAAAGTCAGGATTGCAATTATTATAAGACCAGAGTTTCTGGGGGATGTCAGAAGGAGACTATTTGCAGGACACACAATGCTGAGTACACACAGAGCTCGCATTGACAAAGGAATTCATGTGCCATCTCAAAGGATTTCTCCACTGATCCATGACACCATTCATGTTTCCAACAATAGGAAAACCTCTTCCAGCTGGTAATGCAGAGACAGTTATGAATCCAGAAGCGAAGGCATTTCAAGTGTTCTCTTCTACACATTCAGGACCCAAGAGACAGCAGAGGACGAGCTCATGGCAGAAGATCAATACCACATCTATGTGAACAAAACATTGTTTCCTGCTTTTCAGAAACCGGGGACTGGATCCATGGGTGGAATATTACACACTGCAAACCATCCTCACAGGAGACATCAGCCTTGGGATGCAAAGAAATATTTCTGAAGCTAAGCAAGAAATTATAACAATCAGGGCTCTGTGCCTCCAGAGATCCCAACTACAGAGGGCTGCATACTACAGCAACTTATGATCATGATTTATATTTTTATGCTAAATGCAACTGTGATAATGTGCTTTCAAGTAGAGGGTTGATTTAAGTGCTCATTCATGAGGCTAAATGACAAATTATTCAAACGACATACTGTACAGCAAGACTTGGTTATTAAAAAAAAGTAGAAACTTTGCCTCTGTGTACTGAAAAGACACAATAAATGACAAGAGATGATAAACACAAAAATGACAGATGCACCCACACGCATATAATTTCACATGCAGAGACCATTTCCCTCACAGACTCATAAATCCATAAGCCTTTACTTGTTCCTTCATTTCTTTTGCTCTTCTAATCATTTTTTTCTCCGCCTGCCACGCATCATTAATTTTCCCCTTGGTGTGGGTTCACTCCACAGAGACGCTGCTCTTATCACTTTGGTTTCTGTGTGTTTTTGCTCGTGGCTCCTAAAGAGAAAGCACATGCCACTCTTGTCAGGAAGCGTTCCCATCTTATCCCTGGTGTCTCTCATTACTTGCCACCTCTCACAACAGCAAGCCTGGTGGCCCAACATGTTTATTTCCAGATTCTCAGGTGAAAGGTGATTCATCTTGGTCAGTGGATTTCAGTCTCCTCTGCCGCGGACTGTCTGTAGCACTTTGCAACCATCTTTTTGTCTTTCCCTCGCTTATATCGACTTTCTAGTATAAGTAAGTGAAGACGCCACTCAGGCCAAATGGACGATTGACTGCAAAAATCCATAGCTTTCCAAAAAGAAACTCTTTTGTTTTAAATCTGATTTATGTGCGTGGAACTGCTTTGACCTAAAAATGTCGCGTATGATGGAGTTATCCTACTTTTGTTTCGCAACCCCCAGAAAATTATTAAATTGTCATAAAACAATAATACAATTCAGCCACAACTGCCGTTTATTTATTCAAATAGCTTTTAGCTGAATTCCAATGTAATTGAAAATCTTTACAACTGTGATTTAATTTACACTCCACCAAAGCTCCAGTGACATAAATAATAACAGTATTTCACCACCCACACACCACCACGATTGCGAAGGGGACTACACATAGAGAATCCTTGATGTTGTAGCCAAATTGAGTGTCCTTCACTCTCAAAGTAGCAGTACTACTCTATTACTAGCCGTACTCACACAAGCCCTGCTCTGAAGAAGAGTGCTGCTGGGCTGTGGCACCACATCTTGCACGGGGTTGCTGCTTCTGTCAAATTAGATACTCTTTGTTTTTGAAAGAGAAAACAAAAGAGATCACCGTGGTTCAGATTGGTGTATCAAATCTGGCAGAGCCAGCAGGGGCAGTTGTGCTGGCTTTGAAAGGTGCAGGTATGTCCTAGGTTTGGTTTTTGGCTAAGAGGAACTCTGATTCTTAGCCCTTGTTCACATTAAAGCAGCTGAAAGCAGCATATATCTCACTTCACTTCACTAATAGAATAAGGTGTCACTCTTGGTCGTATAACCCTTATATGTGTTCAGTAATTTTGCACAAATATTTCACTCAAGTTGTCTGCCTGTGAACAATGTGCACGGAGCCATTTTTATGTAAATAAACAATTTACACTTGGACAATGAAGGGTCTAGTGTAATATGACAGGAAACAACAATTATTTTCCTTTTATCGCTGAACAATGTGTATCTATAGCGACTGCTTCAATGCTTTTCCATAATCGCCTCCAGGCAGAGTCGCACTATAGTGCACAAAAGAATCTCATTTGCATTTCATCCCACAAAGAAAACTCTCAGACAACACATGGGTTTGTTTACTTGCTCCTGCAGTGAATGAATACTTCCATTCTGACCAACAGATAAAATATCAAAGGAGCAACATGATATAATTCATCAATATTAATATTTTAATGTCGAAAGAAATCAATGTGGTCAGCTGATTTGATGAACAAAAGGATTCAAGGACTCTCCACTGGATTATGTTTGTGCAAAGTAAGAAAGCACAATATGCTACAATCTAATTGATAAACATAATAAGTTTTCTTCAGCCACCTATCTATAATGAATATTCTCAAACTCTTACGGGGCAGTGCTACCACTCAGCCTCCTAGTAGATGTACATTTGGTATAAATTAGAAAATCCTAGATGATGTTCAGAAAAGTTAACCTCTGACTTTGAGGCCAAGGTCACTGGGATTCCAACTCTTCCAAGATTTTTAGTAGATGCATTCCGATCAGCATTGTTAAAATACAGTAAGCGACGGTCACTGGTCAGGACCAGGACACGATGAAAGTTACATGTAACCAACAAGCAAAAAGTTGACTGCATGAAAGTAACACATTGCTAGAAAGAAAAACTTGTCAAAGTCATAAAATGCTTGTTTGCAGCAGCTCACAGCCATGGCTGGGAGGAGCTTTTAAAAAACTTTCTCCTTACATTTTAGTTATTCCAGTGTTATTCCAGTGTTCAATTACAATGCTTCCCTGTGAAAAGGCTAAAAAAAAAAAAAGAAAAAAAAAAAATAAACACACACCCAAAAAAA
>VUQG01016462.1:97397-142638 GCA_015106755.1 Etia nguti | reverse complement strand
ATCTGATTCAGTTTCAAGTGGCTGGATCTCTACAGCCTACAGCCAACAGAGACACGGGAGAGACCAGAAAACACACACACACAAACCCAGAATTAGAAGGTTAGCAATCACACAGTCAGATTAACAGAACATTTTTAGGAAGCAGATGTGATAGGCTGGATTGGATAGAGATTAGTATGATTATATTAAACAACCGAATCGTGGAGGAAAACACTAACAGACCTTTTGTAAAGATCCACTCTGCAACTCTTCAAGACTGCTGGACATCAACCGGCGCCGATGCCTGCAGAAAAAAAAAATTGTATCACTGACATCTGGTTAAGCAGACGTACACTTTGAATGTGCTTGTACTGTAGCAGGGCTTACCACGATCCATTAAATAAACTTGGGTCAGCAGCGGACACCAGCGATGTCTCCACAGAGTTCTGGAAACTACAACAGATAACACACAGAGTTTACTCAGAGTCTGGCGTTCATTCATCGTGTGCAGTACGAGTGCTGCGCATTTATACCTGGAATCCAAATCCCTCTGATACGGGGATGAGGACAGCATAAGTGGTGACGATCCTCTTGATGACAGCTATGCAGAAACAAAACGTTTTTTCAAAGCATTTGTGGAGAAATGAGGTGAGATTATTAACCCAATAATTATTTGACTATTATTTAAAATTTCTTGTGGATCTATTGCGTAATCCTACCTCTGATCTGAGGATGTCAGAGTGTGCTTTGTGAGTGATGGCTTTGAGCTTTAAACTGCCACTCAGCTCCTCTTCACTGCTTCCTGGTAGACAGAAACCAAAAGAGTGTAGAGAAGTTAGAGAGAAGAGACGGGTTTCTAACCAGAAACTCACAATACAGAAAACGGAAGCTGACCCTGTGTGAGTGCCATGACCTCCCTCATCTTTCTGTATTGGCTGAGCAGAATGGTAAGCTCCTCTATACGCCGATCCTGTTATCACCAAGGCAAAAATGGTCATTCTTTTTTTATTTAATCTTCTCGTAAACGATCTATATTGTAGCAGTGGAAAACATGATTTCATTACCTTTTCATCATTTGAAGCCAACAAAGACTCCATCCCCACCTTTAACCTCTGGTATTCCTGGTCTAACAAAGAACACAAAGAAGTTAAAAAGGATCCTATAGTAGCCTCACGCTAGCTAGTTAGATCAGGGCAGCTGATAGGTGCACGAAGCGGTGCTGGTGACAGACATGAGAGCCATGCAAATAGGACTAATCAAGCAAAACAAACACATGCTGACAGCACAACTGCCCATGCACCATCACCTGGGACACACGTGGAAACTGAGCATTGTCAACAGGACCATTACAGCGAGAAGAACTAATGAGGCTTGCATCAGTATCAGACACACAAACACGAGCCGGCACCAGATTTCATTTAACATCCTCTCAAATGCAGAAACTTATCTAAATGGGAAATTTTTTTGTTTGTTCAAACGGCTCAGCTTTGAAATGACACGCATGTCATCGGTGGCTTTAGAGCAGCATTTATAAGGCAACAAGAAAGCAATTCTAATGAACTGCAATGTGACAATGCCAGGAGGAAAAACTGAGCCAAAGCACAAAATGTCAGGATATCTCAACGCTCTCCGGTGACTCCTCCAACGCTACAGAAAACTGCAGAAATTAATAAACTAGTTATATAGTTCTATCAACTACGTGTCACATTCTCTTTTCAGATTTTCTTCAGATACCATGTGCTCATTATGTTCTATTCACTCAGATCTAGAGCTACTATTTTTACATGCGCCACTTTGTGCATTTATCAGCGTGTTTGTGTGGTTATCATGTTCTGAATTACTCTTCTAATTCTACTTTCATACTGTACTTTATATTCTATGTGTTCTTTCTCAAACCAGAAGGTACTTTGGGTGAAATCCTGTTAAATAAAGATGATTTGATGCGGTATAAGCAGGAGAAGTTTGGACAGGACAGTGGACGCTGCATAGCCTGACACTCTTCTGAGTCTTTTTGATTTGAAAGGATGTACAGGCTCACATCACAGACACACACTGAAGCTTAGCTGTGGTCCAATCTCAAACCAAACATCCACATTCCCGATTAAGAGACTACTTAGCCTCGACATTTAAAGTCTTGCCAGTTTGGTTATAAGTTTCACATTTGAGTCATAAATATCACTGAATGACTAAAACAGAAAAATCCAGCTGTCCAAGAGGTTGGTTAGAAATTAGCCCCATTAGTAACAGAAATGCCTTACATTTGTTAATCAGATGCTTGATATACACCTCCTCTACAGCAGAGGGCAGCAAAGAGTGAAAAAAAAACAAGCCAAGTGAAGAGCAGAGGAGAGAGGAACTGTTGATCAGATGTTACAGTAATCAGAGTTGACAGACGTGCACATCGCTGCCTCTCGCACACATCTGCACTGACAGATTTGATTGGTCAGACTGTCAGCTGAGTGTACCTCTCTCTGCGTTGTCATTGGCGCTGCCGCCTCTGGCCAGCAGCTGGGTCTGTAGGCACTCGATCTCAGCATCTTTGGAGGCCAGGAGCTGCTGCAGCTCTGAGATTTCTGCCTGTGGAGGAAGTCAGAGTAGATGTCTGTGAACTGGGTCGATCTTCCAGGTCAGTGGATGTCTGTGAGCTGTAAGTGTGAAGCAACTAAGCAAATTATTTTTCTTAAAAGCGAATCATTTCTAAAACCAACCAGCCGACTGATGAACCATCAGAGTAACACATAAAACGAGTTGTGAATTCTTGTAAATTACTGACATTATTCTATATTATTATTATTACTATTAGGCACTGATAAAGCAAATTCTCCTCTCAAACAAAGCTACACAACGGAAAGACAAAACAAGCACTAAAAAGCCACATGTAGCCACAGGTTATTTTGAGATTTTCTGCTTTAAATCAGCCCCACTATTTCACTGTTTTACAATACTTTGTTTAAACAAACTCTACCACAGCTTTTTCCACATGATCCAACAAAACTGCGTCACCACTCCAGCATCTACCCGATTAAGTATTTCTGGCAAAAAAACACCATCTCTGACACATACTATGCTCTCCACCCTCAGCTGTTAACTGTAACAGGGCTGACATCAGGCCAGGATGACGTGCCATAAACTGCACTTGGCTGTGGGAAAGCTTCTTATCAAATTTATAGTGTAGTACAAAAAGGTTTCGGCATCTACAGATTGTTTCCGCTACATAATTGGTTCAGTTATGTTGAATGACATTCTGATATTTATTTGGTCTATCACTAAGCAAATATGTGAGTTTCTGTGCACTGCATTCATACAGTTTATGTAACTTTAGCCTGCTAGCATTATCTGACAGCATAGCACTCTACCTTCTCATGCTAATATAGTTCTTTTTGGCTCCAAAAACATCATGGCGATGGTCAGAATGGTTACGTGAGGCTTTAAAATTTGAAGTCTAGGAAAAAATAGGTGGCATCACTTTCACTACGTCCATCTTTGATATACAGATGGTGTGAATACTACATTTTTGTAGATTTGGGGCAGAGGACATATTTAAAGCCCCACATAACACAGAACACCCCACATATGTGTGTTTGTTTTATGTGGATTTGTCCAAGTGAACTTTTGTTCTCCAGCCAGTGGTGACAACTTTCAAGAATGACCATTTTAAGATCATCAATCACGTCCATCTATTATACAGTCTACAAATGCGCCCGCACAAATGGACAAATTAGGGTTACAGATGCTTCTGTGTAGGGAAAATTCAAATACAACAGCAAAAGGGAATGTTAGCATCAAAGGAAGAAACATCTTATACAGTATCATTTAAAAAAAAAAAAAAAAGAAACAATAATACTGATATTTTATACATATGCAAGCATTAAACCTCTGTCTTATGTTTCAGTATTGACCCTTGAATATAAGAAAAACTGCTTTACTTCAGTCTGCCTACAGTCACATGCAATCCATGTTTTCTTTATCCATTACAACTTTCCTGTTCTCAGATATCAGATTAAATGACCAAAGTGCCAAAATAATATTTAAACAGGAAAACATTTATCTGCAAAAAGTCATAAAGTGGGCCCTGTTTTTTAAGCTACTTGCTTGTGTCTGCTCTGAGGTCTTGACATCTTTTGACAACCTAATCTGAGTTCAGATGAAAACAATAGTAGAAAAAAAGGTAATCACACATTATGCTAACAAATACTGTGGAGGCAACAGTTGAAGAAAACAGGTGTCAGACAGTAGGTGTGTGCACAGATTGTATGGTGGCATGCTATAAGTGCAAACCTAACAATGCCTGCAGCTGCTCTGCAATAAAACCCAGAAGCAAATGAAATCTACAATAGGGTAAGAAGGAGCCAAGGCTCTGAGAATAACTCAGAGATGTGCAGGGTTTTGTTACTGTCATCAGATCCGTGTTTGTCTCGAAGGCTCCAAATATTACAGAGCATATAAAATAAAATGAAAGGCACCAGCCAGGAAATCTGCAGAATTTCCAAAGTGAGAATATGTGGAAGCCATCATTACCGTGTTATACCCTTAGTGCACAAAGTCAATATGAACACAGTAGGGTTGCACAAACACACAGAAATGATAAAATCATATAGATTCACAAAATCCATGCAAACGCACACTAAAAACCACAACAATGGGAAAGAAAAAGCCACAAATAAAAGGATGGAATCTACTTGTTTCTGCTTTTAAAAATACAAACCTTGTCCTTATCAAAACCAGGAGCTTTTATTATGTAGGTTTCTCTGTCCGGTCCCTTCCTGCTCAAAGGGACAGGACAGAGCTTCACAGCTATCGCAAGACCAACAAAAACAAATGCAACTAAGGAAAGTAAATAAAGAAAAGAAATGAGGGGAAAAAAACACGAGAAGGGGAGGAGCAAGACGAGAAAAGTGGAAAAGAAGAGGAGAAACATGGCACTAATCATAGGAAAGAAACCAACACAGGGAGATGACAAGCGGCAAGAGCAGGAGGCAGGAGAGGAGGAAGAGGAGGCACCTGTGCGCTGCGCCAGCGCTCCTCCCAGTGCTGCTTCTCCAGCTGTGTGTGCTCGACAGTCAGCTTGAGGCTGGACAGCTGGGTCATGAGCGACTGGTAACACACATGGAGAGAGTAAGAGATAGAGAGCTAGAGAGGGAGAGAGGACAGGAAGAGAGTAATGACGGGGAGAGATTTAGGGATGTGAAGAGAAAAGAGGAGCGGAAAAAAAAGTGAAGAGAGCAAGCCGCAGAGAGGGGTTAGTAGAGAAGAGGAGAGGATACGGATAGTGAAGGAGGGAGAGAAAGAGAGGAGGAAGGAAGCACTGTAAGCACAGAGAAACCAATGGTAGTTCGACCTCCTTCAGATAAAACAATATCAAACAATGTGTTAGAGAGAGACTCTCACATAACAAAGGAAATGAACCTGCATGTCTCTGCTGCTGAGAAACAGCATTGTTTAATGTAAGTCTGGAGGAAAAAACAAGCAGCCTGGCTTTGTCCAAAAGAAATTAACTCACCCTAATAAAAACTTCAGAGCTCATCAAGTCCCATTTTTTAATTTATTTTTTATTTATTCTATTGTATTCTACACAAAATAAATCTCAAACAAAAAAGCAAGACCTGCACTATATTAAAAATAGTGCAAAAACACAAATTTCAAAACTCTGACTGTGCTGTATATACGCTCCTTTTCAATTCACACCAGTAATGCAATTCAACTTAAATTTAAGAAATGCCAAGGAAAATACCAGATGGAAGATCTCAGAGACTAATGAGCTCAATTAGTGATGTTGTTGGATATTAAAAAACATCTTAAAGAGGCAGAGCTGTTCAGAAGAAAAACTTGGAAGGGACTATTTGCTCTGTGAAAAACTACGTAGGCAAAGAGTTTGACAATTTAAGGGTAAATGTTACATAAAATAACAAAAGATTAGGGATGTTCAAAGTATCGGGGCATTCGTCATAATATTTAAAGATCCAGAGATTCTGGAGACACCTCTAGACCAAGTAACAAGGCTGAAAACCAATGAAACGTTGCGATTTTTGGGCCCTACGACAAGTCTGTGAAGACACAACTAATACTAAGTGACGTTTACAGATTTTGGAGAAACATTGAGAGAACTTCTTTCGCACCGAAGACAATGCCATGTTTTCCAGCAGTAGTGAAACACTTTTTTTAAGTCTTTATATTCAAAATAAGCACATATAATAAGATTTCTCTGTTTCAACATTTGATATGCTTTTTGTACATGGTACACAGTGTCCCAGCTTCTACAAACAGATTTTAAGTACATGTAAGTGCATGTAAAATGCATTTTACACTGGCTCTGTGTGCTTTAACAAGTACCTTGGTGGCTCTTAATTTCCTCTCATACTGGCTCTTCTCTCCCTCCAACTCATCCACTTTGCTCTTCAGCTGCTTAACTTCTTGTTGCAAATCCTGCAGAAAAGCCAAACCATAGCATTCTTTAGTTAGCCGGACCAATTTACATACATGTGCACAATTATGAAACTTTTCTGATGTTTCAAGCAATTCTCAAAAAAAGTTATAAATTGCATCTACATGTCACAATCAGCACGAGGTTCGTCTACATGAGTGGGCACGCATGCCAGCATATAAATGGGAGGGTATTCAAACATCAGGTTCACATTCAGTGCAGTTATAAAGGTCCCCGGGGCCGGACAGTACAGTGGTTAATAAAGGAAACATGATCCTCCTGAAACAGACACCACAACGTGCAGTTAACAACCAGGAAACCCAGAACACTACTGAAAGCCTTCCGGGTCGCACATCTGCCAGCTGCGCACTGCCACCATCTGGGGGAAACGTTGGATAGCATTGTTATAGGGACTGTAACATGACCCATCCACCTGGTCAGTGTATTAGGAAGCCGACAGATGTAAACTTTGTTAGTGGAGGAATCACTGTCATGCAAGGAAACCACATCGAATCTAATACAAAACACAATTCTGGTCCTAAAGGCGAGCTTGAAAGGATTTATAGAGACAACATCCTGATCGGTGCTGAAATACATTCCAAATGTTTCAAATACTTGAGGAGTTCACTCTACGTCATACTGCTGGAAGGCTTTCTAGGTAAATAACTCCTCAAATGTATGGAAGCATTTAGAAAACCCAATCGAAAGCCTCAATCACTGCAAGAACCAAAGCAGAGTGTGACCCCAACATCCTGCAGTACACATACAGACACTACAAGAGAGGCTGTTAGCTTGATTCTGTGGAATATTCCAAATACCGGGTGGTGTGTGGACTGGTTAAAAGGGAAGAAGAGAAGAGAAGAAATGATGGGGAAGGAGGGTAAGATGAGTTCATCCATCAAGTCTCCCTACGTGAACAGTCTTTCCTCCATTGTTCTGCCGGGCATCAGAGCCAGACAGGCTCAGGTCCAAGCCGACCAACCCAACTTGAGGGCTGTAGCCCTGGGCTTGGCTGTCTCTTGGCTCCCCCTGCTGGGCCTCCTTCTCCTCCAGGGCCCGTTTCTCCTGAATGCGAGTGCTGATCTCCTCCTGAAACCTGCACATCTGCTCCTGGAGCTCACTGATGAGATTTACCACACACTGGGAGGGTTGGAAGACAAATGAAGGGTGGCAGAAGAGGTGAAATGGTGAGATGAGGAGAAGAAAAGAGGAATAAATGAAAGTCAGTTGAGAGGAGGAGAGGAGAATAAAACATGAACTTATTTGTTAATCAGTCAGTACAGGGAAAATGGTTGATGCCTCATCTGGATCACTGTTGGCATTTTGTAGTAGAAACTCAGAGAACACATAAAAAAATCTTGTGAAAAACAAAAAGCACAAAGATTTACAGAAACACTTGAAGCGGAAGAAAGAAATGCTTAAATTCAACTGGAGAAAACAGCAGAATCATAGAAAAGAAGGTGCATTACACCTCAGCACATTGACAAACAACTGAAAACACCCCTAAGGGACCTAAAAGTAACTCCTTTATATACTTTTGCATTATGCAGTGCCCTCCTATTGAATTAGTGCTGTAACAGTGGAATTGTGTGAGACAGATGCAGGCAAGGCATCATGCCTCACCATCTTACGTTGTTGAAATAGTGTGAAAAACAGATCTGTGCTCATATACAGCGCGAGTGTTTCCGCACCACTTCCCTGCTGGTTCAATGTGACCACTGACAGGAAAGGAGCGACGACTTTATTCTTAAGGTTAGTCTGGGGTCAAAGGAAAAAGCAGGAAGTCTAGTGGAGTTTGGAGAGCAGCGGTGAGCAGACAAACACCTCCTGTCAGCCAGAATTAGAGTGGGGCGGTTAAGAACGGGCTGTATTGTTTGGGCAAACTGCGCTCCAACTGAGTGGATGAATCATCGTGTCCAATTAAATCAAGACAGCGGTCACAAATCACTAATTTGTCTCAGAGGGTTTTCCCGCTCTAACTGGCTTTTGTACAGGAATTACAGATCGAAAGGTCAAATGCAACACGCCCCGCTGTGATACGACCAAGACACTTTAGCTGTTCCAAAAGTGCTCGAACAACAAGTCTTTCATGCTGATGTACTTAGTGATTTTGCATTGTATTGGTACCAGTGTAGTCAGCTGTTAATTTAGGGGTTGTTACTAGGATTGGATGTCCCAAAAGCTTCATTTCTCCTGTTTATGCCTCAATCAGATTACTTTAAATATTAAAAGTGTCTCATTAATTAAAATCCGGTGTCATGGAACAGGCCGTGGAAGGTGTTGAGCATACCGCTGAGGAACAGATCAGGGCTAACATCTGTCTTCTGCTGACATTAGAATAGTTTCCATGGGAACTTCTGATGTTGCACAATATAAGTATGACACTATATTGTAAATATAAAAGAAGGCAATAGGAACAAGCTGTACTAGGTTGACTGCCAAGATTTCGGTCTCGGTCATTGTGCTTCTTGGCGTGTTTTACATACTCATGCCACTGATTTCTGATTTTGTCCACAATCGATTCTCTGGAAGACTAGCTCAGCAGGCAGGGCTGTTTTTAAACTACATAAAATCCACATTTCAGGCTTCTACAGCATAATTTTGTATAAGTAATAACCTCACCCGGAGCACCAGGGTTATTATAACATGCCTGAGCTCCAGCCAAGTCTAGTCGCATAAGAAACAGAGCCGTAACCCAGAATTTAGACCAATAAAACAGAACAAGACAGGATGTAAAGACAGGAAAAAAACAGAGTGTACAATAAACAAGAGACATGAAGGTGTAGAGCAAAGTATCTAACTGCTTTTTTTTTTTGTTTACACACAATCAAAGTTCATCAAACTTTTGGTCTAAGAAAATGTCACAGCTCAGGGGAATCTTGTTCCTGAAAAGTGGTTGCTTTAGTACTTAAAGGTGTTCGTGAGATGGCAGCGAGTCTGTGTGTGGTGTTGGTGTGGTTTCCTGAGGTGAAAGTGTTTGGCCCCGAGGAATGCTCAGAATGGATGCTTGCCATTCCTCCTGACAGCCTACCGGAGCCTCGCAGCTGTTACTAACCACACACACAGACACACACATCCTGACTTTGCTGACAAAAATGCAGACCGGTGTCAGCCCCATCATAACGTAAACAAAGCAAAGCACTTCAGCTGTACCCCGGATATGTTGGATTCTGGTGAGTACGTGTGTGCATCTCAATACTGAACCGATACTAAACCAACAAAGCACTTATCAAAACAGCTCAGTGGCAGGACTGATGTTAGATTTATGTGGTGGAGCCTCAAGCTGAGAGAATAACCCTCATGATACCTGAAGCAGCCTGAAAAACAGACTAGATAAAGCGATTAAGTGCCGCCCCTTCTCCCCTGAACAAACCACTACAGAAGTCTGGCAGAAATCTGACATGTGACAATGAACATACCCAATTCCTGTTAAAGTTTGGGCTACTTTTTTACATTTTTTGCAATATAACCGACTAAAAAGGGACTACTTGATAATATCATGCACTGTTTTTGTTTAATCTGCCTGTCAGATTTAATGAATCATTAACTGAAGGTGCCGAAATGCTGTTCCGGATTGTTCCAGCTCACTGACTACATGAACCCATGCATGTAACCAAAATTTTTGGTTACATTTCAGCACCAAAACTACTGTGTTAGGTACAGGCATGATGCCTTGAGTTAACAGTAGCCACATGCTAGAAAGTGACAAGACTGCGTGTAAAAGACGGGGGACTCTGTACCTGACTGACCTTGCTGCAAATATATTTCTAGAAGCACACAAACTGATTTACTAACATCTGCAATATGCAGTTCACTGCTAATTGCACCAGTATTTAATGCTGAAAAAAGGTATTGCATTTTTTTGCACTGGAATTTGAAATGAACTGACCCCCTGCGCTAAGCAAACAGTGCAACTTTTGTAAATCACTATTTTAAACCAAAATTTTAAACATTACATCTATTTAACAGTAGAGTGAGAAATAAATTGGTCCAGCTAGCATGACGTGAGTAGAAAGTGCCGAGATGTTATAATTTTCATCGTCAAGAGTTTAGCTTCAATCTATCATATCATAGTTTGCAGGCAGTTTTCTTATGAAATAAGGATCATGTCAGGTACACTAAACTCAGGTTCACCGTACCTGAAATGGTATCTGAAATACTGTACAGCTGCCAGGATTTATTGACAGAATGTGGCTTCCTGACTGAATAAAAAAGTTTTCTGCTAAGACAAATTTTGTTCTTGTTATTGAGTGAATGTGAGCTTTGCACAAAAAGCAAAGAAAAAGTTACCAGAAGAGTCAGCTCACACTTGGTTTTCTCACAGAATCAGACATCGCTGGCAGCCACGTCCTGCAGGATTTGCAGTGTGGCTATCATGCACGTTCAGTTAATGTGCACCTTACAGGTCAGAAAACAATATTTTCATACTACATCCTGTCACTTTTTGTATATCAGCCGTCTGTTCCTTCTTTTTTCTCTGCCCTCTCTCTTTTCATCTTTTCCCTTCACTGTCTTCTCCCCTCTGTCTGTTTCCGCTGATGCTTATCACACTCCATCCATGTGCGGTTGCAGAGTATGGGCCCCTGCGTGTCAAAAATGCTGTATCGTGTTTATTCTATCAGAGCACAGCCCTGTATGGCTTGTGATAGCTTTACACACACACACACACACACACACACCCACACACAGGGAAACCACATGAGCAGCCTTAGTATCCGTTTGTGCCAGTGGGAAGCAGCTGGGTGTCACAATGAACAAAGTCCACACAAAGAAACTAGTGAAGACAAGCAAAGGCTGCTCAGCCAGACTTGGTTGGAATGCGTGTATGTGTGCATCATTATTGTGTGTTCTGTCAGTGCGGCAAACAACGTCGTAATGTAACTCTCACCTTCACTGACGCCCAAACCTGTTGCTGAGCTGAGCAGTCGTTTTCACCTACACTTATTGGCCACTTCATTGGGTACACCTGTTCCAGTGGTTCCTAATCAAAATAGCTAATCAGTAAATCAAGTGGCACCAACTCAATGCATTTAGGCATGCATGCATAGTCAAGATGACCTGCTGAAGTTCAAACTGAGGACCAGACAGGGGAAAAAACCGAGTGACAGTGAACGGTTGTTGGTGTATTTTAGTGGCTGCTGATATACTGGGATTTTCCTGCATAACCATGTCTTTTTTCTCTTGGAAAAATGCTGCCTGGTCTGATGAGTTTCAATTTCTGACGCAACATTCATGGTAGGATCAGAGTTTGAAGTGAATGGCATTAAAGCATGGCTCTAGCCTGGCTTGCATCAACAGTTCAGGCTGCTGGTGGTGTAAAAGTGTGGGGGATATTTTAATGACACACTCATTTAAATGCCATCGTCTACCTTAGTATTGCTGGTGACAAAGTCCATCCCTATATAACCACAGTGTACTCATAATCTAATGGCCGCTTCCGGCAGGATAATGTGCCATGACACAGATCGTATTAAACTGGTTTCTTGAACATGACAATGAGCTCACAATACTTAAATAGAAGGTGGTCACTTTTCTGTAAAAGTCATGACGGCCTTACTAGAATTATTGATTTCTTGACTTCAAAATGTTAGTTGAAGGGCTTTTAGTGAGCCAGATGTTAGTGAGGCTCATGAGTTTCAGGTGTTTTTTCACAGTTTCAGTGAAATTTTTCCAATGTCCCCAATCAAAAACAAAAACTGTTCCGCTGTCTCTTTGTAGGATGTGAACAGGGTGGTGCTTAAACTCTCTGGAAATAGTGTTTGATGTGTTCTGGCTTGTTTCAGAGCCTCACCAATGGAGTTTGTACCCCATCCAGACACATTTCATCATTACCTATGCCAGTCAAGTTGGCCGGAGGGTGGGCATGTTTTCACCATCTGCCTGGTTATTATCTGGGTGACGGATATTTCAGGACCGCAGGACAGATTCTTCATTTGGCCCCTATGATTTCCATTCAAATTTGGGACAAAAACTGTGGGAAAGTCCTGTTTGTGTGACTTTTTCACTGGTTTAGTGGGAAAACCAAACCTGAAAAACAACAAAAGTAACAGCAGGCTGCTGCCGTGGAAACGAGAGTCAACATGAGAGTTTCTAGAGAAAGCTGTAACAGTTTTTCTTTTTGTTACACATGGCTTAAAGACAAACCACCATACAAGAGATAAAAAGTTTAACCGTTACCACGAAACTTCAGCAATTGAAAGGATTTTTTTTTTTTTAGCAAGAGTTCTGTAACTGGACCTCAGAATAAGAAAATGTGAGATTGCCTTACGAAATCTGTACTAATTTGCATACATTTCCAACAGACAAGTGTGCAAAGGTTTCATGTACAGACTGTGTCTTGTGTGAATTAGCCGTTGCCTGTACAATAATGCACTTACAACTTTGAGGCTGATAAGGGCCCTGTGAATAGACCCGGTTAGCATCAAACACACATTCCACCAATCACACGCCTCTTTAGCCGGATCATCTGCCACCGGTCAACAGGTGAGGTCTCACAGACAGGAGATGAGAGGAATCAGCGCCTCATAGTTTAATACACACATTAACATTTGTTTTTCTTCTTTATAAAAGGCTTAGATGAGAGAGGGTAAATTTGGAGAACCAGCACAGACGCAGAAACTAAAGTTGCAGAAAGAGTTAAAAAGCAGACGTTGTAGTTACCATTATATCTGTAAGCCAAAATATTGCGAACACATATTATACAATAACAATCCCCCCTCCCCCGTAATCTGTGTCTTTCTACTGTGACAGAAGTAGCCCCTGGTGAATGTTCATGTTCCCTCCTGGCTTGGAGACAAAAAACACAATAGAACTAGACAAACAGCTTACATCCATCCTTAGACAGCATGTCTGAACTCCCAAGAGCAGTACCACGGGATGTGTGTCCCTAAATAACTCCTCATAGAACATACAGAATAAAGATGATTAAGCTTTATTTTAACAACAGTGGGAAAAAAACCCAATTGTGTTGTCTACTGATGTGCATTCAATCCAAGCGGTGGCTGCAGACCTGATCATACCAGCGATGATGTCTTTGTTCCACTGGTTGCTCTTTACAGCTGACAAACAGCCCAAACTAGCAGAAATGTAGTGAAGGATCACCCAGGCAAACACAGCTGAACAGTTAATGACAGTTGCTATTATTCAAGACGCTAATATCACATATTCTGATGTTGCATTATGGAGTTAGCGTTGGGCAAAATGAAAAGTATAAGACAGTCAGTATCTAGCCTTTCCACCTAAAGAAGTACCTGAAAATCAATGTGTATAATCAAAGTACCAATAACTGTTTAATACCAGCACGTAAGGTAAAATAATACTCTTAATCTGTGCCCTAAAATTAGATAATGGTTTATTTTCCAACCATAAGCAGGATTAACTATGTGCAGAGGAAAATGTTCATCCTCCTGTTATTTAACTCTACAGTACATCAATATGTACACTGAAAGGAAAACTTCCACTCAGGCAAGTGTGGCTCACAGCCCATTAAACACAGACATTTTACAAGTTTTTCATTTCTAGATCAAAGAGGCAGGACTTTTACATCTCGCTGAATGTGTTCGAAAGCAGGTTTGTTGACTTTCCATACCTCAGCTTTGTTCTGCTTTGTGTCTGTTGATTCCTGCGGGTGTGAGTTGGTTTGCGTCTCCTCCATGCCGACCAGCTTCAGTTTGAGAAAGGACACCTCATCCATCAGATCCAGCTTCTGAGTTTCCAGCGAGGTCCTGCTCATCAGCTCCTGGGAGAATCACACGTGCACCGTTTAAGTCAGATGCATGGAAAGCAAACATGCAACTTACACAAGCTAGAGCAACGCAGATTTTGGAGATCGGTGTAGTGAGAGTAAGCAGGCTACTCCTCTCAGCATATTGTTGTTCCCACACTAACAGAGTAGAGCGGTTGGGGCCCAGACCCCACAAAGCTAAATATATACACACACACACACACACACAAGCGTGCTAGAGACTCTATTAATATATCCCTTCTTTGGTATGAGAGAGAGAAAAAGAAAGAGCATCTAAAAGAGAGAGAGAAAGAAAAAAAGCACTCCACTGGACATGAAGGAACTCACACAAAACTCTGTTGCTTTCAATTCCTCATCTAAACTCCTTTAAATTTCACTTCCTCCTTCTAAACTCAAACTACAGTTGACCTGGATTGCTGATTAAGCTTTTGACGTCCATCTTCTTGCTCCATACTTGTTCAGTATGAAACATTTAGAAAGAAATGGAAAGAAAAAAACCCCCCATGTTTACAAGCATTTTGTGCACCAGTTTAAAACCTTGATATGGAAAAAATTGGAACACATATAAAAACTAGGGCTGCCAATTCACGTTTGACCCCCACTCACGATAATATAACATAACTGTGGAAAACTTAAAAAATTACAACTTAATATGATTCCAGGAGGTTTGGTTCTGCATCAATGGTGTCGAATGGCGGTGGCTAAAGCTGCCATATCCCTATTACTTGTAACTTTGCTAAACCTGCGAGGACGAATGTCGTTGATATATGCAGGACTCAGCTTGTCCAGTTAAAACAGAGCACTCGATCAGACCAACTACGCCCTGTAGTCACACATGTGCGAGTCAAAACGCAGGGCACAGTAGGGTATTTAACCGAGCAGTTAGCGTTAGCTCAGAGCACTGTGAAGGCAAAGAGGAGTGTGAGCTTTAGGAAGAGCACAAACAAATCTGAAACTGAGCTAACTGAATGAAGCCTCTCAAAAGTTCACCTCTTTCTAGTCCAGTCCTTCAGTCAGCAAAGTGAGTGACTCAGTGCAACTTAACCGCTTTGTTATGGGAAGTGATTTTCCCGTAGAAGTTGTCACTTTGACACAAATGTTTTTGCTGTAACAGGTAGTCATATTTTCTTTAGTCACAGTCAGCAGTAGGTACTGAAAGTCTTTTACCGATGAAGCAGAGAGCTGTGATGAAGTGCAAACTGAGGCTGTAAACATACATTTTCTGCTGTTTAATAGTTTTTAATATATCACACTCTTGTTTTAAATCTCTCGTAGAGACATCGTATAAGCAGACTTTCTCAGTGCCTCCAGATCAAGTTACTTTTATGTTGTCACTTATGTTTCATGAGCCTCTGATTATTTTTGTTTGCTTTTACTGTACTTGTTTGTAATTCTTCATTTTCTTTGTTCTGCTTTTGTCTTGTGCTCTCCCTCCCTGTTTTGTGTAACCTTTAAACGTTTCTCAAACATTTTATTACGATTTGTTTTACCGCAACTATCTTGTCTTGTGAAGCATCTTGCAGCCTTATAGTTGCACTATATAAACAAAGTGTATTATTATTGCTAAACTTTTTTGAGATGGTTTTGGAGCAGAACAACAATCAGAATCATTTTAATGCTTCTCTCTTTTTTCATTTGTGCATGCACATTTGCAAAACACCAAATGAATCAAATTCAATGAAAAAGATGCTGTTTTTTAAAAAAAAATTATAGCCACACACTTCTCACATGAGCCTATTTTAAATAACATATATTTAAGACAAAAATTCAATGACTTGCGAGCGGTCAAATAAAGTAGATTACTGTTCATTAAATGTCAGACAAGGAATTTCTTGCTACCTTGTTTTTACCACACTGCCTAAACGGAAACATCACATAGTAAACAAACTGTGTCAACACCACAGCCACGCAAACGGACAACTAAACCCCATAATCAGTCCAGCTCAGCAGCCACACACACACACACACACACACACACAGATATTTATAAAATCTCTTTAGTTATGGCAGCTGACTGTCAGTTTGCAATCTAACACCAGTGTCACTTACAGAGGGATAAGCCGCAATATTTAGAGGTAATTCATCCAAACACTGTGGTCATGGCCCACGGCTCAGCTGCCTGACATTTGCTTTCCTTTAATAATGAGGCCGTGCCGTGCATGTGACAAATTATCATATGCTCCACAGAATTTATAGATCCCTTTAAAGAGGCTGCGCTCATCTCCAGAGTTAAATATGGCACGACTAGAGAGGAGAACTTGCAGTATATACTATCTATTTGTTTAAAAATTAAACACTCAGTGAAATCCCAGAAGTAGAAGTTTGGTACTGTAACACTGTTTTTGCCTGTGCACTTCCCTTTACATCGCTCGCTACGTTCTGAAAACAAATCACATGCTGTTCTATTCTCTCGGTGTAACTAGCATGCTGTCCTTTATACATCACAGTATTTCTGTCTGCAATGGACATTCCAGGCTCTTCTTATATATTCACCCCCTCATTTTATGTCATGTCATAAGTAGTCATCTACTCTCAGCCCCTTTCAAGTATGCACTGCTTCTGATTTTAACACGTCGGCTTTGGGTCTGTTTGAGCACCTTGCTCGCTCCCCTGTAAAAAGTCACATCAGACACTTTAGACCTAGTAACACTTCATTTTATATGTATGTTTTTCCGCTATGTGTTGACATGCCAAAAGGTTATGGAGGATATGAGGTCTTCACTTCAGGCAGGTGAGCTTTTTTGACTCAGGTGTGACCACATTTGGACGAGAATGTTGAGATCTAAGTTATAAGCTAAGGCTTGCAAGCTCTGGTTCTCATGTTGCATCCATAAAATGTAGATATATAAAAAGATCCGAATTTCACTCACCAAAAGGCAAAGCACAAATTTACTGGGCATTCTGTGTGACATGGTCCCAAATGGCAGAAAAAGATTGCCAACACAGTGGAAAGGCTCAGTTCAGTGACCACACTTAGCTGAAATGAGGCCTGACCAAAATCAGCTACGACTCTTCATGCTGGCATAGCTGTTAATCAAAGCAGTCAGCTGTTTAGGCTAACCTTAAATCTACCCAAATGTTAACACATTCATCTTCCGCATGAAAGATCCCTGGTTCAAGACCCGGAGGAGACACTAACTAAACCTCAAGGGGCTGACAATCTAGCGTACTCCTAGTCCCGATCCAAAGCCCAGATAAATGGGATGGTTGCGTCAAGAGGAGTATCCTGTGTAAAATCTGCTCTGATTTTAAAATCCGAATACAGCCACTACAGCAACCCCTTGGGAAATACGGAGGCAGCTAAAAGTACCACACAGACAGTATCCAAAAGGCAAGTTGCAGAAAAAAACACCTCATGTACAGTTTTAATCAATGTTTTTTGTTAACATCCTTTTTAATCTGCTAAGCTGAGCATTTTAACATGTATGTGGAATAACAGTCCAGGTATACTTCTGTGTTAAATCTGCACAGGAACCTGACATGGACCTCCTCAGAAGCGCAACTGGAGGTTGCCGTTGACACAGCCTGCACTCGTATAAATGCTGGCATGAGTAGGTTCAAGGCTCTACTTAGATTCACCACAGAAGGAAAACTCAAGCGTGACCTCAACTGCAATTTTAGCACTTTCAGGACCATCAGTCTCAGTGGTTGTCATTTGATTCAAGCCATTTCCATAACTGTAGGTAGGATGTGGCAATCATTATCACCACAAGTTGCTAAATTTTATTATTTTATTATTATATTATTGACATTTCTCAATCTCTGGTTGCTAAATCGCAGACTGTTTTAGAGACCTCCGTCTTTTGGTTTGGGCCAAAAATGCATAAAATAAAGAAACATCAGTGGGAGAGTGCATGGAAACTGAATTTGCTGGGCTGTTGATATTTTTTGAATAACAATGATAATGAGAATAATGAGGACAGTGAATGACGGCTGCTGTTGAGTCAATGACTTTTTTTAATGAACATGGCAAAATATGAAAACATAATGGCCCATGAATGAATCAGTGTGTGTTATACTTGTCTTGTATGTTGTTTAGGATACTGTGTAAGTACAACAGTGTAAGCTGTGTAGACAGAAATGTCTCAGTACAGTAATTTTTATGTCTAAATAAAGGCACTGTAGGACATGTAGTCACAGTATGACTACATGTGTGGGTGGATTCCCTCCAGCATGAGAACTCCGCACCCTGTGAGTGTGTGTGTGTGTGTGTGTGTGTGTGTGTGTGTGTCCTAAGGGCTATTACTTATTAGATTAGTTGTGGTTCCCACAGCAAACGGCAGCCCCGCAGCGCTGACACATAATGCTGCATGGCTGGATAAACTCTCGTTCGCCTGTCACTTGTCTCTCTCGCTCACACACAGACACACAACTTGTTTGTACCTTACTGCGAATACACTACACAGAATCAGACGTACAGCATCCATCTCCACGCCCAGCTAACATCTATTAACGGAGGCTCTCATGTTTGCAATGTGCTGCAGTGTGAAGTCTCTTAGTTTCACAGTAGGCGTTTTCACGTGTCCTTATACCCCTGTACAACTTTTTGTTTTCGGCTTCATGCTGATTGTCCACTTGAAGGTGCTGCACCTGACTGACCCATTTTCTGGGAATAATCTAGGCTTCAAACATCCGTGGAGGGTCCTTAAGTCAACTAACTTAGCTTCCAACAATCCAAAGCTTTGCTGATATTTTGTTTTTCAAAATCTTCATTTTTCTTTTTTTTCACTTTTGTTAATGAAGGCATTAAAATATAAATGTGATTTTGTGCGGAAAACATAAACCCACAGAAATCAGTAAGCTGAATTTATTGTGTGCGTCACAGCCTCGATATGATCCAAACCAGTGTATTCTTACTCACATATTAACACGCTCGGTGATGCAGACACTGCAGAAGCAGACGTGTTTGCCACCTTTTAAATCCTTCAAACATGCCCTGTAATTATGCAGGGAGGAAATTTAAGAGGCACATAACTGAACGATAATAAAATTCAACAGACACAACAGACGATATAGAACCTGAAAACACGGATCCACAGTTATCTTTCTCCTCACTCAGCCCTCATCTCTGCAAACCAAACATCTCATATCGGACTAACTATTTGAGCAGCGGTCGTAAACTGTAAAAGGGAACCACTCAAAGCTACGAACAAACAACCACAAACCAGGACGACAGCTGCAGATCAGTGCGGCTAAAACCAGGAAAAACCACAAACATCAAGTCACAAACCAAAAAGAAGATCAGTAGCAGCAGAGATTTGTTTTTAAAAAAAGGAGGTGTTTTATTCCTTCTGTGTTTTTACCTAAAACTGGTTTAGATCACTTTGAAAAACATCAACAGTAATAACTAATAGATAACAAAGGGTGGCTGGATGAGGGAGAAAAACGTCACGGCCGCGGTGGGGTATTTATTTTGGGGCTGTGGCCTTTTTATCCTCTGTGCTGACAGCGAGGAGGACAAAGAGCCTGTTGAGGAGTCTAAACAGAAGCCTGATTCTGTGATGCACAGAGCTGCAGTTTTGTTGTGTCCAGCTTGGCAGAGCTCACGAGCTTGCCTCACTGGTGACGGCAACCAAAACAACTGAAACGACTAGAAGACTTCTAATATTTCACTCGGCTTTACTTTACATCTACTCTAGCAGAATTATGACCTACTGTGGAGAGCAGCAGAGAAATCCAAAGACTGGCCGGCTGAATAAACTTTCCATTTACTGCACTGTGTTTTACAATTATTGTCCAGCAGTGCCTTAAAGTGCTAAGTGCTCATGAGCACATACTAATGGGATTTTCAGTAAGGACCGACGTTGATGCACATGAGTTAGTATTTACTAGTATTCATCTGTTTCCTACAGTTTGGAATGATACTGAAGACAACAAAACTATGAAATAATACAGATTCAATTGTTTCTTCTGTTCGCCTTGCACACATTTTGTGACATGTTACTGAGCTCTTCACCCAGGATTATTATAGTATGTATTTGACATTAATTTTCATATTCATAAAACCCCAAAGGCTTGATGCTTTGACATTTTTTTTCAGTTAAGGACATAGTATTGTACACATGTAGATAGACAGATTATATAGAAGTTACATGAAAATTGTTTTAATGTTACAAATAAATCTTTGATAACTCATAGGCCACATTGTACAGACACAAAGGCTTTGATCAATTCAAAGTGTATTCTTCTTTTATTCACTTGCTCTTAGTGCAGTTTAAATAGACCTTCAATGTTCTGTCGGTTTCCATATATATCCCTTTGTTATTAACCTATGTTATAACTGTACTCACAGTTTACCAGATGTTGCACTGAAAGGTATATTTAATTAATCAGACAGGCCCATTTTCTGTCAACATCTTTCAGAAATGCTTTTGAAACACACAGGATTGCACCACTGCTGATGTTTTAAAAAACTATGTTCATGGAAACCATTTTTTTTTCCTATTTCAGTTTCGTGTATCCGCCGCTGAAATCTGGGCTTTATTCCTATGTTTTGACTGATTCTCATCCCTCCGGGGCCGACAGCAGTTGTATTAATGGAAAGTAAACATTAGTGCATTAAAACCAATGAATGGGACAGAGCTGGTAGCAGAACATTTTACATCCTTTATCTAAAAAGGTCACCTTCAAACTCACTCTACTGTAAGAGTAAACGCTGTCTAATCTCATTACATCTCACTAAACGCTGAATAACTTCCACCTTTGACCCTTTAAAATCTAGTTGTTTTGATGTCTGTGTAATACCCACCACACAGCTAAACAGGGACAGAGTCAAAGGAGGTCAGCGAGCATAAAATCAAACTGGAACCCTCAATAAAACACTGCGCCACTCCTTTATTTATTCATTTACAGTAACAACTCACTCCTGCACTTTAGTCACTCTGAACATCCTGTTGGATAACTCGCTGCTATCACCTGAAGTCAGTGGCTTGGTATTTGCTCCAATGAAAAAAAAAAACAAGACACGCCAAGTGAAAACAAGGTCAGCCTAATAAGTACGACCTCTGTTAAAGTTTCATTTTCAGTTACAATATGACTGGGCACCATTTGCGATCATATTTAATGTTTTAAATTTAATACACTCTCTTCTTTAGGCTTATGCTGATGCAGTTTGCACTGATAACAAACAGCTGCTGCCCTCTGCAGAGAGCCTGGGTTAATACTGTTATAGCAATATATTTTATATACGGGGGTTAAAACAGCTTTCTTAATTGATTGAAATTAAACTAGTGCAAAAAACCAAACAAACTCAGTTCATCCAAAAGCAACTTGAGGCTAGCTCCACAAAGTGAATCACCTTTACCATCAGGTGCTTTGTTAAAGGGCCCAAATTTAGCGATGAAATCAAGATTTTACTGCCCGGAACAAAAAAGGGTTTTTGTGTTACAGATGACGTCACTGTCTGCTAGCCAAGCTTGCTGCCTTTAGTTGAGCCTCAGTGTTAGCCAAAATGCTAACACTGACATCCAGAAACCACAAAGGCCATGTTCACCTTTTATGCAGAGTCTATTACTACAAATGCCATTTTCTTGCCATATTGTCTGTATTGTAGCATCAGAATGACCAATTATCCCTCCAGGGTGGATCAAGCAACATGCAAGACATAATATTTCAACATTTTTCTGTGACAGCTTTATAAATGGGTTTTACCTGTTGGAGCATTTCTTCAGTGGAGGCCAGTTTCTGGCGGTGCTCCTCCAAAGAACTTTCTAGGTCTCTGATCTTCTCTCCCTGGGCCTCCACCTGGTCGGTCAGAACGCTCACCTGGTGGGTGACACGGTCACACTGTATTACACCGTCCTCAGAGAGCGCTGTCTGATCACATGCTTAAGATAAGGAAAAAATAGATAGAAATATGCAGGAGTTTTAGTTGGTAAACACTGTTTCTGCTACACCGGATACTAGATTTTAGTCAGTGATTCAAGTTTTCATGGGATAGAGAACTTTGTTGCATTACTACTAATACTGTAGTACTATATACTATGCTATATAAATACTATATAATAGTACTAATACCTGTGATAGACAAATATTATCAGTTTGAGTCTACCCTACATGTTCAAAAGTCTGCAGCTTTTGGTTTATATTTGTGTCTTTATGTCTTTTTCTTCTTTCAATCCACATAAAAGAACACATCATCACATACTTCAACTCCAAACCAACGCACACACATTTACTCAGCAGTCTGTCACCTAGGAATGTATTGCACACTTACTATAATCTCTCTGACAACCCATTCACCTTCTGCCAAACGTGCACCCACACACACACTCAAAGAGCCCTCCTGTTCACCTAAACGATGCCAAATCCATCTGACAGCAGCTGACTCTCTGTCACTTCAGTTTCTCTGATTTTTACCCCTGCAGCCACGTCCTGTCGCACATTGCTCTGGCACAAAAGAATATTTTGTCAAGTTTTTGGCTTGACACTTGTAACCGCTAACAGAACATGAACATGTGTTACTACAGAGGGACTAGTCTGCTAACCTGGCCTCCCTAGCATTGATGAACCATGAACAAGTGAGTAAATGAATGAACAAGTATCTGAATGAGTCACGTCTTGCGTTAGGTTTCGCACCCAACACATGGATACCACTAACACTTGACAAACATGGCACAAACATAAAGTAAGTAAAAGTAAAGAGACAACATGGCTTGATCTTGATATGACTGTATAAACTCTAAATGCTACAAAGTTAAAAATACCCCTTACCTCCTTCCTCTGAGCCACACACACACAAACAGAGGTGAATGCTCTCGACAAAGCTAGAAGGAAGTTAGTTACTAACCACAGAGTGTGTCTATACTAGCACACGCTGAAGCAAGACAAAGCTTCACATAAGCAGTCTTAAAGTAGAGGCAGGTGAAAAGGCAGGAAGGCACTACGGAGGGGCAAACTGTCCACAGCCAATTAAATCTCCAGTCAGTAAAAATAAGCCCCGGTTAACTTGGATATCAACCAATCACGGCCAGTGTCAGTTGAGGAATGTGTAAGAAGTAGGTGTGCGGGTGGTGGTGGTAAGGAACGAGATGTGGACTTTGTGACAACTTTACAAACCGGGGTTGTCCAGACGGGTGGTGCACTTATCGTCAAAAAAAATCATCCACTCACGTGGGCTTCCCCAGAGCATAAAACAAACATACACAGAGACGCAGAGAGCACAAAGGGGCAGTTCCAAAACAACAAATTAACTAGGAGGAATGTAAAGACAGACTGTGGAAATCACAGCTGCGTGAACTGGCTATTAAAGAGTTTTGACAGCACAGAGCACCTCTTGACATCATATAGTTAGATGACATATAATCATCTTGATCTTCTTTACTGCAGCAGACTAGACGCTGGCGATTAGTGCACGAGTCGTATGTAAACACCCACACATGCTTTCGAAGGTGTCCGGACATGTTTTGTTATGAAATAACACGAAATATCTGAACTCACAGGATTACAGATTAGAAGACAAGATGTTTTTCCAGCGTGGAACATATCCTGCCAGACAATCTCCTGGCTCATTAATGGTAGGGATCAAAAAATTAGATGTAGTTGTGCATGCCAAAATAATCACAACCACATCTGAACAACCAAAGTGGGACAGCAAGGAAAAAGCACACACTGCGACAGAACCCACTGAAAATGTGATAGGAAAGTACGCAGGCAGCACAAGTCACGCTGCGTGCATGCTGTATGTGTCTTTGTATTAAATGTTCAGTTGACACTGTCCATAATCAGATAGATAAGAAATATCTGACCTGTAGCACCAGAGACTCCTTGTCTCCCTCTAGGCGAAGCAGTCGTTCTTGGTAAGTTTCATTGTTGGCTGGAGAACACAGGTTCACCTGGACAAATGCACACAGAAGAAACACACAAGTTCATGAAGAGGTTAAGGATGAAAGATAAGGGATGGCCTATTTTTATCTTCAAGCAGTGAAGCAGAGAGGTGCATCCTCTGTCCCTAAATCGGCAAAACTGCAGTCTTGTTTACGCCAAAGACTGTATAGAAAAAAATGAAGGTAGCCAAGGTGACCGTTTCCAAGCTTCTGTTACTAGATTTTTGTCAGTGGCTTTTTTGTGTGTGTATGTGAGAGTGAGAAGGAGGTAAAGGTGGAGTAGAGCAGCAACAGAAGAGAATATACCAAAGTGACGACAACTTGTTAGCCTGCAACTAAAGCTTCCTAATGAGTGTTTATTTGTCTAAACCACAGATGAATAGATGCCCGCTGATCCTAAACATCTTAGTTTGGCACATGGAAGCTAATCTTGGCAGGTCTGATGCTGAATTACAGCTTTACCACCCAACAAACACAGGAGGACGGGCTTCGCCAAGACAGGGGCAATTTCATCTAGCTACTTATAAGCCAAACACAACTAGCTTCTCCAAAACATAAATGAGTGTCTTTTATTTACAAAACTGCCTAAATAGTGCTGTTTAAGTCAGAAAATAGCTTATTTACTTTGTTTGGGATGCTTTGAACAAAAGCAAAAAGCATGACCCAGCAAACATACATATTGCCAATGTTGAAATTTAAATACAAAAATGTGTAAGCTGTTATATTACAGGTAGTCAGACTGAATAATGTGGCTTAGCTGTTAACGTTAAGTGCATATAAATGTCAGAGTAGTGCTGATTTTTGTGCTGCTGATGCTTCAGAGTTTGACAAAGAACCAAGCTGTACACATAATCCTCTCGCTTAATGTCCAGAGCTGGTCTGGGCAAGACTGCTGACTCTTGCACAAGGAACTCACAGAGCCGATGTTGTATAAATACACATTTTTCACAAAGCACATGATACGAAGTTATGAAACATCATCTGACTCATCTGACTCCCGTTAATCTGGAAATAGCACGATAGCAGTGCCAAATCATCGACATGGTACTAAAGCTTGTGCTATAATTTCCACCTTTTTCATCTGTGACTACTGTAAGTCTAACAAAACATATCAGATATAAATGTATTTGCAGCAGCCTGACAGGAGAAAAAGCTGTGTCAGGCTTTGTCTTGAAATAGAAATGCTTTCTAATGTGTACTTAAGAACATGCACGCAGTGAAAGAGACATTTCCCTTTGCTCAGAAGTTCTTTTCCCAGTTCCTTAGTGCCCTGCTATTAAGGTTATGGCAGAATTATGCACTCCACAACTCAGGAAGTGAAAATGAAAGTCAAGTCGAACAATTTTAAATGGCTTTATTCCTGAATGATGATGTCTGTCCCGTTTCCATTGCTGTTTAACAAACAGAATGTTTGAATGCTGCTGGCTCCTCCACTCCTCAACATGCTGCTGCAAACATTTGGAAAGAGAGGAAAACATTCTTATGATAAGATGATACTTTCTGCTTCTGTCAGCAAGATTAGAAATGCCACCTGTTGTTAGAAACACTTTGGCTAAAACAGCATGCATTTGCAGGCCTGTTAAACTGCATGCTAGGCTTGTGACAGCTGAGATTTAGCTTTGTGCTAAACCCTACATAATGTTAAGAAACAGAGTGACGTGTACTGGCCAGATAAGTTGACTGGTAACATTGTAAATGCTACACAAAGACTGTGTGGGAAACAGCAATATTACATTCCAGCGCAAGCCGAATGAGCACTTAAAACTGGAGCTTGAACACTATGTTGGCCTTTAACAGAAATCTTGCTATCAGTTAAACATCTATGATGTGAATCTCCTGATCCACCAGATCCCAAAGGTGCTCTGCTGGATTGGTATCTGGTGACTCTGGGGGCCGTTTGAGCACAGTGAACGCATCGTCATGTTCATGACACCAGTTTGAGATGATGTGAGCTTTTAGGCATGGCGTGCTATCCTGCTGGAAACAGCCGTCAGAAGATAAGGTACACTGTGGGTCATTAAAGGGATGTATATGTTCAGCAATAGTACTCAGGTAGGCACTTGGTGCGGTCTTCTCCTGCTGTAGTTCATCCGCTTCAAGCTTTGAAGTGTTGTGCATTCAGAAGTGCTCTTCAACAAATCTTGGTTGTAAAGAGTGAGTCTTTGAGTTACTGTTGACTACTTACATCAACTGGGCATTTTCACACAGGGTGTTCTCTTTTTTCAGACCATTTCAGGCTCTGCAAACCCTTGAGATGGTTTATTTGGGAATCAAATATCAATCAAATAGCTGTGGATAATGTTAAAATGGTCACTTGCAGTACTGAAACCACATTGTCATCACTCAGCACTGCAGTTCACCTCAGCTGTTAGCACATTTTAGCTAAAACAATTAGTTTGTTTTAACATCTGAAGTACTGAACTTGGTTACCGCTGACTGCATTTCCATCAGCAGCAGGTAGCTGTATTCATCAAACATCCCACTGGTGATACTAAAACTTAAGTTAACAACCAATCTGCAAACATGAAATGGTCACATTTGTCCTGTAGGAGTTCAAAACGCATTTTAAATGAATGCTGAGGTTGCTCGGGACATTTTAAAGGGAATCTGCATGTTAACATTACTACAAAGAACTAAACACTGAAATACGTCCACTTTCCACAACTGCAGTTCTGTAGGCCATGAGACAGTCCAGTGAGGATGGAAAAATATATATTTCCTTTGTTAAACATTTTTCTTCAAGAAAATCTCATCATGTTTTTGGTGAAATTAAATGCTATTAAATTTTTAACCACAGAGGACTATGGTGAGCATGGCATCTGCAGTGTTTTCCTGTACAATGATGATCGTGTGTTGGTGGAACTTTCGGCATCTGTCCCTAAAGATTTGAGGGGGGCCCAGATTTGCCAACAATCCCCACAACCATTACTGTCATTTAAGCAATCAACATTTAAGCCTCTTACTGCCAAAAATCCACTCCACACCCGTCTAAACTACGATTAGCTTAACTAGCTTCAAAGTCCAGAAAAAATAAATATATAAAACGCCTTTAGGCTAAAATATGCAGCAGTGTAAATGTAACTGCTTGCTACAAGAAGCCGACCTTTCCTACTATCATGACGATGACCCAGTTTTGAAGAAAACGTAAACATCGGGGGGATTTTTTGTGCTTTTAGCTGAAACTCTTATCTGATGCCACAACAACTACAGTAAACTTTAGCTTCAAGGCACATTAGTGAGCTTCGAAAATCTTATCAGTCTCTTTCATCCCTCTCAGGCCGTCTCAGTGCACAGATGAAAAACCCTCAAATCAGCCTGTAATCCTCGATGAACTGTCTGCAGCTGAGGTCACAGGATGTACACCGGCTAGGTCACCTGACACGGACCATATGGATGCATTAAACCCATTATCAGACTTGAAACTAAACAGAGACAGGGGTAGAAAGGGGGGTGGGGGGCAAACTGTTTCTCTCAGAGTGTCTCTTAAGTTATAAAATGTAAGGCTGTGATAATATTACATTTACGGTTTCTCATTCCAGTGGGAAATCTGCTGTAATCACAGATCTTTCCATCAGAAGACCGAAGAGAGGCAAGGCCATTTCAGGGTGGTGATGACACAGCGCTTGAATGGACCGATAAAAGAAACCAGGCCAGTATGTTTTTATCAATCTGTTATCGCCTGGTGGATTGTGTGAGAATGGACAGAACAAGACAGTTTGGGGCCACAGTGTAATGTCTTTGCAACATCATTATATATTACAGTTCTGCAGTTGTTTTTTCAGTTAATTTCTTTGAGGTTTCCATTAGGACTTCTAAATAAATCTGGGAAATTTAGCTGAAAATTACTAGAATATTAGTAAAAATTAAATTAAACGGGTTCTCTCTGTGAACCTAGAAAGAATTAAGTTTTTAGAAGTGTTTCAGTTTGTATCATGAAGTAAAAGTACTTCCAGTACGAGTAAAAACAGCAGGAGGCATCAGTTAAAGAAATATTGACCCATTACCTTGAGCGTTTTTGCTTACACAACACATTTTTATTCAAATATATTAAATCAGGTATTTATGATAATTAATAATTCCCCTAATCATCCAAGAAAATATTTCAATAATTTAGAACTAAATACAAAATAACCTTTTGAGTTTTTTCAGGATGTTCTTTAAAAAAACAGGACCATAAAATTCATATTTTATTCAACACTAATGAAGTTATAATGATAGTTTGAGTACAATTTATATAAAGTGAGTGCACTTCACCGCGCCAGACCAAATATTTAACAAGGCTTTGCACAAGAGGAGAGGAAACAGTATCCACTCAATATAAATGATTACAGTGGAATGAATACAGACATGTTTTGAGGGTGTTGGTTTTATTATAGTCGTACTTTTCACAGTGTATTCACAATAAATGTCGTGGCCAGTGGAATGGGTGGAACTGTAATGACATACAGTGCCGTGCATGATCCCAGTGTCTAAGAATGCATAACAACACGCAGCACACTACCCACCTACTTTTAGTGATTCACATAAAAGTGCTCCAGCGGTCAGCGCTCTGTAAGCAGGCAACATGTACGTCCACAAAATTCGTGTAGAATTTTACTGCTCACTTTCAAAGTCAAAGCCTGACCTTTTATCCAAAACCAAATGCTTTTAGTTTTTGGTTTCGTCCCTCGTTGCCCCTAATCTGAGTCGTGAGTGCACATTCGATTTAGCGCTGCAGCAGTGTGTGCAGAGCATTAGCTTAGGTATTCTCTCTAGTCACACCACAGAGTCTCTAAATGCAATTTAAAGTCCAATTCAATTTGATGTCTGCTCAGCTTGACAGTAAACAGTCCCACTGAGTGTGGAAAGTGAATCTGAAGGTGAGTCAGTGACATTTAGGATGAATTGTCATTTTTGTTTCTCCAGATCCAAGTTTGATTAACCTTCATCTTGATCTTAGTGAAGCATGCTACAAACACGACTATAATCCTGTTAGCCTCAACAATTCGAAGATGAAAACAGCTGTTTACTGTTACGTTTGTTTAAAAAAGACAAAGAAAAAGGAAACGGGACCAAGCTGGCAGCGTGGGAGAAGGGAATGACAGCTGGCTCAGTATACTACTAAAATAATTGTCCTTTTCTCTGTCTGGAAATGACTGAAACCATCACACACGGATTAAACAAAATGATCACCTAGTTTGCGCATTAAAACTCTATATTAATTTGGTCCTCATTGCCTGAAGTCAATATTTACAGTGCATATTAGACCACCTGTCGTAAAATTATATGGTGCTTTTCACAGATGTCGATATATATATCGACAGAGAAGTGAGTGAAACTGAATAAAAATAATGAACAACATAATTAACAGAAGAAAGTCAAAAGGCCTGAACTTCTGCATGCTGGTGCATTGATCATTACAGAGACATAAAACGATATTTTGGTAAATACCAATACTGTTAATTTAGGGCAAAAACCTTACACTGGTCTAATAAACTTGTTTATCACTGTAGTCATATCTGGAAAAATTTATACTTGGCAGCTTTGCTGTTCTGGGACCTTGTGATGTTCTCTGAGCATATGTGGAAAGCCCACACCCACCCACAGAACAAAACAAGAGTAAATGATCATATCCAGGACACTGAGGTGGATCAGTTGTAGAGCAGAAGTGAGTCGCAAAGCAACTATGAAGGCTGAAGCAGCGTAGTGAATGTTATAACTGCCAGAATGAGACTGCCAATAGGATGAGCAGGAGAGTATTAACTCACATTGAGATCAAGCTGATTGCTAACGAAGGCTTTATTCCATTTTTAACAAAATAGACTGAATGAGTAAGTTGGACTATTCACTGACCCAAGTGAAAAATTTAAAGAAAAAAGTAAGAAAAGAGATTCAGTGAACACCTTTAATTGCATTATTATTGTAAATAATGTTAATTTAATTTAAATAGGTTTTACCTCTTAACATGCTAATGTTTCTTTCAAACATGCTGTACAGGTCAACAGCAAGTAAAAGAACTCAGATATACATGTCAAACACAGATACATCTGAGTACCTTTGTAAGGATTCATTTATTTAATGCTATTTCACTCCACCCCTAACTTCACTTTACCTCAGATACATTATAAGATGCAGATGTGGCAGTAAAACAAAACCTGAACAGAAATCTGTGTGACGATTCTGGATCACTGAGGAGGCAGCTGAAAATCACAACGATGCACTGGCATGTGCAAAACAGAGTTCAGGACAGTTTCAGCTGGGTCGTTATAGACATGTCTACTAATTATTGGTTCAGTCTATGGTTAACTTTGTCATCCAAGTTCCTCTTTCCACCGGCTAACTGCAACTGTAACTATAACATGAAATAGCATCGCGTTTGTTCAGTGCACTGGAGGTAGATGATTGACTGTATCAGGGCTCTAGATTGAGCCATAAATAAATCTTAGTTTGGGGTAAGTTTAGCAAACTTCTTGACTGGTGATTTCATGAATGCAATGAGGGAAGTCTGTGCTTTTTGCTTAGACTGCTGAATCCTCCTACCATACCCGGATAAGCAGTAGACGATGAATGGATGGATATCTTCTATCCCAGTAAACTTTGAAATGAAAGCTATTTATCTCATTCATTTAGCTAAAAGATAAAACTGACCTAATAACGTTCCCACAAGTGTAACCCAAGATGGTGGCCAAGTGGTAAGATGCTCTTATCTAACCCTTATAACCAAGTCCTGACTCTCACACAGCCTTTTGAAGTAGTGTGACGAAGTGCAGACTGGCCAACATGTCTTCAGTCCAGGTCTACTTCAAGAAGTCAAACACAGAGACTGTTTTTACACATTCTCTGCCCTACATCTGCACTATCTGGTCATTTCTAAAAATATACGTCCACTGTGGCAAAATATGAAATAATAATCCATAAAAATGACACAGGGCTCATAGAAGTCTAGGCCCACTCACTGACAGGCTTACACTTCAGTCTATTAATCTGATGAGTCAGTGTGTCAGAGAAGAACGGGGAGAATAAAGTGTTGGCGTTAAATGTTAGATATTAGAGACACAGATAGGAAGTAATGCAGAATGATGCGAATGAGGCAAAATGCAACAAAATCCTTTAAGCATGTGAAGAAGCCCCTTAAAAGAGACAGAGCGACACCTTCAGTGCAGAAAACTCTGCATGAAAGGAGACCTGTTTTCTTTTTTGCACAAGTAAATTCTTATCATACAAATTCACAGAATAAATCCCAGACAGAGGCATCAACAAAAACAGCATAAGTTGATTTACTGTCACCTTGTGCTCTTTGAGAGGATTGCCATTGACCTCAGCAGTTGCTGGAACTCTGTGAATTATCTGTGAGCGTCAGTTTAAAGGTCACATCTTGAAGAAAGAGACTGAAACAATGTAAAACACTAGCATGCTTAAAAGCAGCAGACCTTCACGATTTTAAAGATGAATTAAATGCATCTAAGAAAATCAGACCAAATCTGGCATCCATCAGTTGCTCACATCTCTTTACAACACAGATCCTGCAGCGCTAAGTCTCTGCTTAACCCCTGGAGCATTAGACACTGCTCTGACAGCAACAATCAGCTGATAGTTAATATTTCCAATCTGATAACGCAGTCCTCGTGGATGCGTGTCTTCATAACACAACAACAACAACTGGAGATGCAGTCCAGCTCTTGAGCTGAGGGAAATTACATCAGAAAGTCTGTCGCCAGGAAATAAAACAATAACAGCAGGACAATGACAGGCATGTAAAGTGGAACAACTGCTTCTCCTTCAAACATCGCTTCCCTCTCTCTGTTTTTCAACCAAAAGTTTCCTCCGAGGCATCAATCTAATGAAAGGAATGTGCAACATGGACAGACGTGAATATTTTTTTTAAAAGGGGGGAAGAAGAAGACGCAGGAGAAGGAGCATGAAAATAAAACAAACCCTAACTCACCCTTTTCAGCCAGGAGAAGTGTCTGTAGAAGTCAATGGGAGTCTCCATGCTCCCAGCCCATTGCTGCCCTGCCTATTTTCTTGTGTTCTTATGGGACTATCAGCCTCTGAGTGTGTCTTATGTGCAAGTTTTACAAACTAAAAGTGGACTGAGCAAACTGCTGCAGCATGTGAGTACTGTCATGCAAGTGTGCGTGTGACTGCGATGTTCACAGCTGTGGAGGAGGGCTTTTTATGATCTCTGCCTCCTCAGAGGGAAAACTCCCCCTTGCTTGGTCCCCCTCCTCCTACTTTTCTCCTTCCTTCTTTAGTCCCACTGTTTTGTCCCTCTGTTTCTCTCCCTCTCCCTACTTACTCCCCTTGTTCACTCTCCAACTTATTTGTCCTTTTCCCTGGACGCTCTCTGCCTCCTCCACGCCTTCTTCTATTCCCGTTCTGGTTGGAGTTGTCGGTCCCCCTCCTTTGCCCTCCTTCCTTTCCCCTTCTCCTCCTCTTTTCTTCCTTTCTTCACTTTTGAATCGTTCCCCCTCTTTTCTCTCTCTCGCTCTCTGCCGAGGTCCATCTGACAGCCAAATGGTCAAGCCGAAAAAGGAGGAGGGGGGCGGTGGGAGGGTTTGCCATTTTTCTTCTTTCTCTGTCATCTGTTTCTGTCTCAGTCTTGGTCTATGTTTCCTCTGTCCCGCTCTCATATGTAGCCTCTAAAGCAGCAGCATCTGATGTCAGATAAGTGGGCAAAGCAGCAACAGGCTGTACTGTCAGCACAAACACAAATCATGCCAGGAGGTCCGACTCCCTCCTTTTTTTTCATGTGCTCTTTTAATTAAGTCACAGTGCCGGGAGACGCTGCCTCACTTTCTTTACCTCCTGTCCGGCTGTCTCTGTGTGCGATCCTCCCCATGTTTAAACCCTTTAGCTCAGGTTTCCATTTCCATTTCCACCACAACAATGTCAACCATTTGGTCTGAACGGCAAGTTTATTTACAGCCACACAAACCCCAGTAACAAATATCGCTTTTGTGCAGATGATTACAGGTGATTCAAGTCCTAAAATTAAAAAAAAAAGTTGGATATAAACTAGAATTTCATGGAGTCATCCTTTGTATTACTGAAAATATAGCTGTAATATGTCAAAATACTGTAAATTTTGATATAGCCAGGCATTCTTCCTCCAACTTTTTCTCTTAATACAATCTTTCCGCCGCTTTCACGCTCCTGTGCATGCTCAAGTAGAAGGTCTGTGTGATGCATCATTTTAATGAAGCTTATGCGCAAGTTCAATAAGGTAGATCTATAGTCTCACATTTGTGGGCTCCCAGGTGTTGCCGGCTAAATCTAAGCTTCAAATCACTTCCACTTTTACAAGCTGTCAAGCTGTTTGTGACATCAGTGGTCTAGTCCAATAATCTTTCTCCCAGCCTTGTTCAGACCAATCAGCATTCACGTCGCGTACTTTAAATCTCACCGCGCATCTGTCATTCTCCTTTGCAGTCGCCTTCATGCAACCCGCCTCCTCCCCATCACATCCTCTCATCTCTCGGGCTACATTCAAGCCTCCATCTTCATCTCCACCAGCAGCGTCTGGCCTCCGGGAGGTCCGGCTCTAATCCCTAACACCGACACGGCCCTCAGAGTCTAACTGCCAAATACCTCTATCTAAATTCTGTACATCAATAAATCATGTGTATTTCTTTCCAATGATCTCTGCGCACTGAACTCTTCTTCTCACCGTGCTGACTGAGTGCCGCCGACCTCAGTTAGAGGGAGGGGCCATGGAGAATGGTGAAAAATATAAAAATGATGAAAGGAAAACATATTATAGGTGTTTCAAATGACGCAGAAAACTATCAAACCCCGTGAGATAAGTGAATATATTATCATTTTACAGGGTGGCACGTAGGGATGGGGGGAAAATCGCTACAACACAGTATTGCAATATTTTGCATTGTGATATTGTATCAATACCAGGATACTAAATGACAGTATTTTATCAAAAAAAGGAAAATACTCTGTGAATACTGTGAACAAGAGGGATAATCACCATCATGCAGCACCACCATGAGATGACATTAGCCGAGCAAACTTGCATTAAATCAGCTCAAATGAAAAACCATCGAACACTGGACACATTCACTTTGACAAAGCTAGCCTCTAATTCATGGCAACTTGTGGTGACTAATTGGTTCCCTACCGCCTGAGGGTGTTGAACACTCATGACCACTTTGATCACAAGCCCAGGTCACCTGATAGGAACAAACATTTCTGCAAAGAGTTACAGCCCGACGACTGCAGTCACTCTCAGAGATTGTCAAAGGTCTCCAAGTTTATGTCTGTCTTCCAGACATGAAGAGAATGTCTATACCACAGTTAACCTTGTTTACATGCAGTGAATGGTTTTAACTTACTGTGCTTAAGAAAACAAATGGGGACCAAAATCAGCTGAGGGTAAAACAGCACCCCGATATTTCTCTCTTCCTTGTAAATTCTTAATAATTCTACCCACTCCTTCAAGTTCAAGTGTAAAAATTGTCGAAGAAAACATTTTTAAAAATCTTTATAATTCAAAACTGTCAGCCTCCAGGACGGGCAGAAAACCCGTAAAAACCCCGGTACTAAGCTACACAGAGTGTTCTGACATGTTCTGTGGTGTCAACACATGACTGTATTAAAGACAAATCCATTTTTCAATGAAAAATACAAAAACAAACAAAGAAATATAACAAAATAATAAACTACTCAATGAAAACATTAAATCTGGGACCCTGCTCTGTAAAAACAAAATCCTGACCTATTTTCTTTCATTCCATCTCATTTTTAATAAACTCTTATCAGTTTCTACTGAAAGAACTTGTATACTTGCATTTTTTTTAAATTGAGCATTTTTTGTATATTTTCTCTTCAGCAGGTTTGGCGAACACTGAAAATGTTCATCTCTGTCAAGAACACAGGATCATCTCGAGACAACCATCTCTGGTCAGCAGTAATGAGCAGCAGTCACCAGCTATCACAACTTCCTGCCAGAAATACACTTATGATGCTTCCTGTGTTTACATGTGTGAGTGTGTGTTTCACCGTGAAGTATGCCCTGGAGAGAAGGCCGCGGGGTGCAGACTAATTGCAGAGCACAAATGACTTTGATCCTGTTGCTCAGGCTATAGGAAGGAGGGAGAAGGTGGACAGGATGAGCATGAGAGGGAGCAGCCGGCCTTACATTCTAGCTGCCTTGATTATCTGCCAGGCTTTTGTTCATCTGCTATTGAAATTTGCAGGCAATGTTAGCAGCTTTCCACTGCAGGAACAGTCCCTTTGGAAACTGTTGACTGTGGATTATCCAGACTTACAGAGACATTGTTCCTGTAAAGAAATGCCACACTTAACTCCTTAATCCCTGATCTAATAACTCTGATAACTTAAGAGGAACTTTTTTAATGGTTTTTGTCTTGTTTAGTTAGTAATAACCTTCTACACAACTCGAAAAAGTGGAATAGAATATCTACTTGGTTTGACAAGACGGTCAGCGCAAGAACTGAACACTCTGTGTTAATGCATGAACTTTCCAAGTTGAAGAAATGCATGTTTGTGTTTATTTCGGCTTCTTCTCCTTTCCTCAAAGTCATTTTCCTGTCTATCTCTACAGCTTTCAGCGCTGACACAGTGTTTTTAACTTGAAGTCACCTTGTGTGTACTTCCTCGTGAGCATCTGCAGTTTAACCTGTGATGCTCTTCGACTTTCGTGTCAGTGTTCATCACTGGCGAGAGCTGGGTGTATAGTAACCACCAAGGGACTCCAGTGGACGATGTGCATGACGAGAAATAAATTTCCACAGAGCAATTAAAAAAAAAGTCCGGAGTCCGGAGACTGAAAAGGATAAAAATACTTGGAAGGGAGAACAGTCTAGTCTGGATCAAATACACTTTTGGCTTTTGCTTTGAATTTTAAACTCACCAAAGGGAGTGGAACAGAAAGAACAAGTAATTCTTCTACCTTGACCTCTTTGAGTATTTATTTTAAATAAAATGCTTAAAAAGAGGAAGCAGAGAACTGGAGTTTTACTGCATTAATGCATTGGGAAAAAGCCTTTGGCACTGAAGATGATTAACAGCCTCCAGACAGTATTACATTTCAAATGGTGACCAAAAACAGCACCTCATTGTAAAACACCCGCCTTGTGCTGCTGGGCTGCATAAAATAACATATTAATAAAGACAAAAGTGTCCCGTACAACACTGTGCACATCACACTGAACTTGGACTGAAAAGTGGGACAGCACTGTGGAGGGAAGTAGCAGGGAATCAAAGAGAGGAAGAAACAAAGAAGGCAAGAGGGAGGAAGGGAGGGGTGGAGGGAGGCTTGGCCAGTGATTGAGTGCAACATGTGAGACATCTGCTGTTGAAACAAAGTAGGAGTTCAAAACGCTGCTTTCCAAGATCTACTTTCCATTTCAATAACTGTGAGTAAAACTCTGCACCGCTGCAGGACAAAACTCAGCAACAGAAGAAGAAAATAAATGACAACAGCAGGAAAGTCAAAAAACTACATTTTTCACAAAATACCAAAAGACCCACTGACTGAGCTGCAAGGTTTCAAACATCAAACCACATCACACTTGCTTTAATGTATTGGAGCAGTTAGACCTAACTTACAGCAGCAGCCCCTAGCAATCCAATCCTCTCGACAGATGTTTGACTGCCTAAATAGAAACTACCTCATTTACAAACAAGCTTGCATTAAAAACTAGATGGAATGTGTCCGTAAATGCAAAGTATCAGTGAGCAAGAACAGTAGCTTTACACAGTGAAAAAGAATGGACGAAGGAAAAGAAAGAGGGAGAGGGCTAAAAGAGTAAAGAGTATACATAAACAAAGAACTTGGACTGGCTGAGAGGCCACACAGGACAGAGAGAGGGTGTGAGGGAGGGAAAGCTGCACAGGAAGTTGATAATAATGGAGATGTAATAATGTCTCTGAGGAGAACCTAATGGAACTTGTCCTAAATCTCTCCGCTTATTTCCTCCTTTTACTGAAATTCATGAAAGGGTTAATAAAGATGAAACATGCTGAGAGGTAACCTGTGATTTCAAAAGTATTTTAGTGTAAACAGTAGAAAAGAAAAGGAATGATTTCATTTATATATGTGGAGCAAAACACATCCTGATAACATGTTTCACTGCTACATAACCAAACTTCAAATGATGAAGTCGGACATCGGTAGGGTAACATTAGCTGTATCGCCCTGTCTTTGGCACACTGTATATGTCTAGCTAAGTATCACTTTGTAGGAAAAGCACAACAACAAGCAAGAAACCAAGAAAGAAACGAAGTGAGCAAGAAAGAAAGCAGGAATGGATGAAACGTGTGGTGTCAGACTGGGACAGAGACCAAATGAGCCCTGAGCTCATCCTCACAGAGACATGCTGAGCTTGTGCAGCAGAGAATAGCTATTCTGTAGCACAGCAGCCAAATTCCTCTCCTCTTCCTCTTGCTCCGACCTTTCGGCTGACCCCTCTGACCCCACGGCAACTGTCCCCATGCTGTGAAAACACTAGATAATGCATTACTTGCATGTGAGTTCCTTCACTGTCAAACCCTGAATATGATCACACTCAACTTCAAAGCTGAACATCTTGTTTAAATTAGTTCTGAGACGCAGGCAGCCTCGTCTTTACTAGCATATGCTACGGGACCCTCCGCACAATATGCAGATTAAAGAAACCTGCTTTGGATTTGGATTGAATCTGAATGCTGACTGAACGGATGAATCCAGCTTTTCTTTACTTACACATTCTGATCTACTTGCTAAAAAAATAAATATTCACCCTGTAAGAGAGCCTTCAACAGAAAACAAAACATCTGGTTCTTTTTGTTAACATTTTGCATGTCTGATTTCATTTTTCGAATGCTATCCTCCTCTAAAAAAAACAAACAACCCAGCTCTGAGTGCAAGTAAACATAACTTGTATCCACAAAGACATGTACACTGAGCATACTGTGCAAATTTCTAACCCATCTGTGTAATCTCTTAGGATGGTGAGAGTCTCACTGCAAATTTAAAAAATGAACAGCTCAATGAACTCCCAGTTTACTGATAGAGACAAAACAGATTTCACAAAGCGTGTGATAGTGTGTTTTCAGCTTTGATAGCGCTCCAGCTCTACGGACGGCAGTCTGTCTGTTCATCACTGCATCCAGCCTGAAATATCACAACAGCTGTAGTACACACGTTCAGGGTCCCCCTTTCAGAACGTGGGTGAATGTAACCAACGGCTCCTAATTTATTAATGAACAGCACCAGTTCGCTTTTGGATCCATGATGTTAAACAGCCACCTGCCACTGACCAAAGCCGGTAGATGGTAGCACTCCCGGTGGAAAGTCATCAGTACGAAACTGAGTGATACCTCCCTGCTGTATGTAGTCTGTACCAAGTGTGTAACCGCATTGTGCATGAGTGAGAAAGTTAACCTGCAAGAAAAGAAGGAGCTGGAGCTAGCACTGCGAGTCTGACAATGTGTGAATGCAATGTTATGGGAGAAAACGTCCAGCACTTTAGTTCATTGCAGGAAAATTAAGTATCGAGAATGTGCTACACAACAATTTTTACCTCAGCACCAAAGCAAGAAAGTGTTTGCTCGCTTGTCATCTTGCTAAAATGACTTGAGTTTCTAAGTGTGAGATGTAATTCGAGTGTCTCAGAAAACCTGAGATACTGAATATGTACACAAAAGCGTAGTAGTAAGTGCATGCCTTTGTTAGGTTCAGGGCTTCCCCACAGTGTTTTCATTTTGGAAGCAGCCCGCAAACATCAGAAGAATTCACCACAAACATGCGACATGTGAGTCAACGCTGAAAACCCCCCTCAGAATCTCTGCGGCTTCTTTGCACATTAACTATTTAATATGTATTTAATAAAGGCATGAAAAATGTTACCTTTCTATTAAAAAAGTCAGTAGGCACTTGTTGATTTTTCATGGAAGAATCTATATACACATCCAAGACTGTTAAATAATTGCACTAATAAGAGGAAAGGCTGCATCGAGACTTGGTGCATGTAAAATGCCATTCGGCCTCGTTTGTGCACTGACTAACAAACATAAAGGGCCTGAAAATTCAACTAGAAGAAACAAATATATAAAAATGCTTTACTGGAACTAGAACAGAGGAATTCTCACGCTTAGAAGGCGAGAATAACAAAATGAGCTGAGCAGACTCTCCAGTCTGGAATGATGCTCATTTTCAGCTGCAAAGACTAAACACGGTGCAAACAATGGCATAAAGGATCACAGCCAATCCATCACATTGAAATCCTCTGATACAAACTCAAATACAGACAAAGGAAAAGTCACGTTTCCATTTGATGCCACAATTTTGTGCATAAACACTGCTTGTATAAGACGATCAACACTGAAATGACAGATAACATCAAAATGAATCACACAGTGTACTCACAGCTCCACTCTGCAGCCAGTCTACAAGAGCCTGTGCGGTCTCTGCAGGCAGCTGTGCTCGGAGGCTCTCTCGCTCCTCCTGGCTGGGTTGAAGCTCCAAGGAAAGTTTGAGGTCCTCAGCTAACTGAAGGACCTGCAGCGGTCCAGCGCTGACGGGGGAACCCAGGTCATACATGCTGTTAGAGAACTCCATCGCTGCTGCTTTTGAACCTGGTGTGTGAGTGATGGAGGAGGAGAGGGAGGAGAGGATTAGAGGACATTAATAATACTAAGGAAGTCAAACTTTAATCAGAGCCATACATTTTTCTGATACATGGCCTCCAAACTGTCCATGTGTCACCTGGATCATTTCCCTGCACTGTATGGCCCACGCTAACAAACATCTGGATGCACTTAAGCAGTCGTGGCTCTAAAACAACAGCCACACATTGCAGAGGCTTCAGACAGCAAACAGAGCCCAAAATTAACAAAAGAGCACGCAACACAAACAATCCGCGTGCATTTATCTTGAAGAGACTGAGTTTAAGCTACACATCTGTGGGCTTGAACAGGGACTACATTTATTTGAAATAAAGTAAGCAGAGAGAAAATCTAGGATGCTGAAGCACCACTGAGATGGTATCTATGTCAGAACCGCTTCTAATGTGCGATGTCTCTGAAAGATCATCACTGACGTTTCAGCTGAAATGCTGAGCATTCTTAAAGTCAATTATTTCATCTGCACTCTGTGACAAAAAACAAGAAAAATCTGCAATGAAAATAGTTCTTTTTTTAGCGTTGTCATGGTCTTTGGATTTTATGGAGTGTTTGAAAGGTTTAGCTTCCTGTGTTGAGTTAATCTGATATCCTTCATTGTGTCTGTTCCCTGTGCTTCCTGTGTTGCCCTGTCCACGGTCTCATGTCTTACTTGTAGTCGATTCCTGTTTTATTTTGGAGACAGTGTTTTTAATGCGTCTCCCGTTGCTTTTTTCTGTTGAAGTTGTGCTTCTGGGCTATAATTTGTTCTGCTTTGTCATTTATAACCATACCGTGGAGACTGTAGTGACTGTTCAAGACATGAGTGTTATAATGTAAATGTATAAATATATAATAATGCACTTCTTACAAATCCTTTATTACCACTTTGAAACAACTTTAAGAACAATTTTACTTTGGAAAAGCACATTGAAAGCTCCCAAAGCACAAACACAAAAACGCTGATCTCAGTTCAAACTGGGGAATATCCCCCTGGTGTCTGAAGGTGGATGCTGAAGGTGGAGTGGAAGAAACATAGTGAGAGACGAGATTTTGACATTTTGCAGCTGAAATAAAATTGCCAGTTTGGAAGCTAGTGTTTCATACATGATGTCAGGTAAGCAAAGCGTGTAAATTGTGATGAAATGAAGTTCAAGTTGCCTGAAGTAGCTCATGGTTTTCACTCATTTAGCACACCGTCAAAGCTTTGTATTAGTAAATGTGTATTTAACAGATTTTAACTGTAAAACATCTTAACTTCAGAGGTATTCCTAACAGTTTATTCTTTACTCTGTGACCCGTCTGCATCTGATAACGTCTACATCCCAGGACAGGCAGCGTATAGACAAGTTATTAAAAGGTAGCTGTGATAAAGGTTTGCAGCCACTCCTCTCCCTGCAAACAGATCAAAAACAACACTAAGACCAAAATCGTTAACCAGCAGAGTGCTTTCACAAGTATTACCGCAAGAAGCTTTTCAGCCCCAAAAGCACAGAAAGAGCTGTCTTGATCACAGAATGCAATATGACCGACATATCTAAATTCCTGATAAGTGGCTCTAATTTCCTCGTTAGTGACTGGCTGATGCTATCGCTAATGGCATTTTTAATGTCTTTCTATTTGTGGTCAGTGAGAGCCGGAACAGCAAGCTCAAAGGCCTGGGTGAGATCAGCACACTGATGGCAAATAGTAACAACAATTACAACAATGATAGCAGCAAAGCCTCTTTTCTCCACTTCTCTGTGTGAAAACGAGTCGCAGGGCAACTGTGAGAATACAGCTGCAATTTTTATTTCATCTGCTGATTATTTTCTCAATTGATGAACTGCCTCGTCTAAAAAAAAACTGGAAATAAACGACAGCGTTATATTTAAAGATTGCTTGATTGATTGAAGTTCCCACAGATACCCAGCAAATGAGAAAATTACAAAAAATGATTAACTCACTATCAAAGCAGTTTCACCAGTCAGGCTCTAATTGTGATTTTTTTTTTCCTTTGTTAGGTAATTATTTCTTAGTAAAAGTTTCACAACTCCTCTTATTCCTCTGTACATAAAAACCATGTGATCATAAAGTGACTACTAATAATTTACCATTTACCAAAATTTTACTTTCATTAGTGACCGAAACATTTCTGATTCTGACGGATTCACAGGAAATCCTCTGTGTCGGTCCTTCTCTCCCTCGCCCTGTGACTGAACTGATGTGTTTTCCCACATCATGCTGCTCGATCACATTAAACATTTACCCGACTGTCAGTCAAATCTTTTCTGCCCAAGGCTGAGCTGCCTGCAACAAACACCGCCTTTGTCATACTGTACAAACAAAAGCACACACAAACACACCAAACGAGTCAGTCTCACCGTTACAAGCCTGCCATTTATTAACCTGCTGTGGTCAGAAATCTTTCAATGTTATATGGGGTTAATATCTCAAAATTTTATCTCAGTAACTCAAACTTTTGAGAAAATAACTCAAAATTGAGAAATTAGTTTGAAATTTTGGGTTATAAAGTCAAACGTTTAAGATTATAACCCAAAATTTTGACTTAAAGATGACAAAAAAAAGGCAGGAGCTGAACTCAAAGCAAACCAAAACACTGAACTATATCATTTTTAGCTCTAGTAAGTCATATTTTACGAATGAAAAATGGTAAACAATCTGCACTTATGTAGCCCCTTTGACCTTTGACCTTATAGGTTACACAATGTGCTTGACAATGTGTTAGCATGTCATAAGCTGAAGCTTTATCAGTACTTTAAATAATCATTTCCTGCATCTGTACTGTAAAAAATAAATACAAATGCACTGTCACACATATACTTACGACTGGGGATGGATATTGACAAGACTTTATTGATACAGTTGCCACAAACGACTCAGCTCTCATGTTTGCTTCCTTATTGGGTCCTGATCAATTTTGGGTGCAGGGAAAAACCAGCATTGACAAATGAACTGACAAGCTTGAAGGTATATGAATCAGATGGATTAGACAATTTACAAGGGCAGCGACTCTGGCTGCAAAAACACAAAGACTTCCAGCTGTATAGAGGTATAAAGGGAAAACTACCCTCGGGTTTCCTTGATATGTGACCTAAGTAAATACTCCAACAATAATGTTCACTTTGCAAATGATGTTCCCAATCAATGTTCAGAAGGAGGATAAAGCAGGGCATGCTTCAGAGCAGGCCTATTTTTTTGCTTGACAAACCACTAATGCATGAGCATGCTGACACCTGGTTTCAGTAGCAATGAACAAGAAGCTCAGGCCGATGCTTCAAAAATACTGGCCAGTTCTACCTCTGAGCCTCCTAGTAGACACACCTATCGTATCAATTTAAAAAGTCTTCATCGCATTGTTCTTAAGTTATAGCATTCGTAAGATTTTAAGAGAATTTCAGAAAATTTGACCTCTGACCTTGAGGTCAAGGTCACTGAGACTCGTCCGAGAGCAGATATGCCTACAGTATCAATTTGAAACTCCTACGTCGCTTCAATCCCGAGTTATCACTTTTACAAACTTGGGTACCCACCTCACCCACCCATCAGCCTTTTACGGCTGAGTGGTAAAAATGAACCAGAGTGGGTGACGTCATAGTGGTTAAGTCCATCTTTTACATACAGTTTATAAGTCTATAAGTAGAAACAAATATATCACTTACGTTCTGGAGGCTTCTGGTGCCTGCAAACACGTTTTTTTTATTATGTTGCTGTGGCTGATGCACAAAGCTTCCACTTAAGCTCTCAGTAACAATCACTAATTGCCCAAATTACAACAGCAGCATAGAGCAGTGTTACAGCATTAATACAGACCAGATGATGCTTATTTGTAGCGCACGGTGCTGGAGAAGCCAGTCTGTGTGCAGATACTGGTTCAGGTTCAGGGGATGCTGGACCTGAGAACCTGACATGCTGAGACCTCCACTCACCTCTAAAGACTAACTCAAAGTTTACACCTGTTGCTTTCTAGCCTTTACCTGCAATGATGTCGTCCATCTGCTCCAGTGCCGCCTCGAGCATGTGACTGGCTTCTGTTTCCATGGTGATGGCAGGTAGCATCAGATCTCAGGTGTTCTGATGTTCTACAGAAGAAATAAAAAAATAAGTAAATTAGTAACTTGCTCCAGACTTTGACAGAAAAAATATATATATTTGTGGATTTCTGGAGTAGCGAGTGGTTCTCCACACCAAAACAAAGAGACCAGTGCTCCACCACACCTAGAGACCAGGAGGGCTCCTGCATCGCAGTCTTTTTACTTACCCAAAGGTTATGCATATTCATATTGAGATATAAAAGAAGACTAAATTTTATTATTTTTTTGCTAGGAAAACAAATCTTTATTTTTTTTAAAAACTGGTCTGTTTGAAAGTGGTTTTAGCTGTTCGCATGATTTTTTTTTTTACATTTCACCAGTTGAAAATTGATGGATTTTAGTATTTGGCAACTAATATGAAAATAGCAAATAACAAAGTTTTACAGTTTAGAGTAAAAGATCTATCATATATATTTAATCTCTGTAATATTCTGGATATTTGAAATTGAGCTGTTGTATATATTACAGCTATTCCTTATATTTTATAACTTTGTAATATATTGAATTATTTAATTTAGTTCAGTCTGTAACTGTTGTTTTTGTCTTGGAGCAACTGTAACCACATAATTTCCTTAGGGATTAATAAAGTATTCTGATAATCTCTCGGCTGGCCTGGGAAAGCCTTGGGGTTTTCCCGGATAAGCTGGAGGAGGTGGATGGATGGAGGATTCTGATTCTAATATTACTAATAGTAACAATAAATTCTGCCAGTATTGGTCAACAGGGCCAATAACGACACAACAGCAACAACAACAATAGGCCGATATATTGGTGCGCCCCTAGTAAAAACGCAATTGCATCAACGTTTTGTTTTGGGGGGGGTTTGTGGGGGGGGCGTACATCATTGTTTTGTGTTTTGTTTTTGTTTTATTTTTTACAGCAAATTGTGTTCTGCGTCTTGATTGGCTGTAGACCATTGTCAATCAATCTCCTCCGTGCGGTGTCTCCTGTACAGTACAGAACGCGTTCAGCTTGTCAAATTTACATAAATCTTCGATCGCTAGCAATGTGACTCTGAAGTGCTGTACTGTATGTTTGTAAGTTTTCTCCCCAACAAACACAACAATGTCAACGAAATGTTTTACACAGTCAAAGGCACCTGTGATAGCACCCAAAAGGCAGAGGAAGATGCTAACCATCACACAAAAAGTTGGACTGGACATGCTAAAGGAAGGTAGAAGTTACTGTATTTTTCGGACCATAAGGCGCATTAAGCGAAACAAAACAGTCAGATAAGTCAAACTTTACACAACTCATTCTTCTTGCTTCCTCTACTTCTGTACCATTGATTCATTAATGTTGAATTCTCTGGCAGCTGCTCTATTCCCATGTTCTGGACCTGAAAACAGGGTTTGATCTTTGGTCTATAATACTAGACTTATTTTTCTACGAAGGTTTGAACTTTGAGAGTGTTTAAACAAGAGAGAAAAGTGCAAAAACGTTCATGCCTGTCTGAGAAAAGTCTATAAAGTGTGTAGTGAGCAGTTTTACAGCCTTAAAACATCTATAATAATTGTAAAAAATAAAGCTGACTACTTTGCGGATTTCACCTATCGCGGGTTATTTTTAGAACATAACTCCC
>VUQG01016462.1:86901-97377 GCA_015106755.1 Etia nguti | reverse complement strand
TAGGCCGATATATTGGTGCGCCCCTAGTAAAAACGCAATTGCATCAACGTTTTGTTTTGGGGGGGGTTTGTGGGGGGGGCGTACATCATTGTTTTGTGTTTTGTTTTGTTTTATTTTACAGGCACAGATATGACCCACAAACTCACTAGTCACTGCATGCACAGAGGCAGCGTACATGTAACTAGGAACAACCGTACGAGAACAGCCATGGCTTTCCATCCATCATCACCGCCTCCGGCTGCCCCTCCATCTCCTGACATCCTTGTTTCCTGCTTTTCAGCCCTCCCAGTCCTCCCTTCTTTGCCTGGCACTCATCCCTTTTCTGTCATCTCTCCTTCAAGGCTATCACCCTGCTGTCATGCTGTCATGCCAGCTTACAAACAAACAGACATCATCATGTTCAAATCTAAGAGGAAGGACGGTGATGTAATCTACTGAAGACGTGGGAGAATAAACCCCCCGCAAAGCGCACTAATGCTCATCTGCATTAGCACCAACTGGCACATCATCATGACAAGTGACAATGAAAATCAGCATGAAACACACTGAATGGAATTACAGAAACATGCTGTCATTACTCTGTAAGATGCTGTCATTACTCTGAGACTGTCAGAATTCCCCAAAGATTCCCCATGATGTAATGTGATGTGCGTGTGTGTGTGTGTGTGTGCGCATTTGTCTGTCAGGACTGTCAAAAAATGCGTCAAATAAAATATGAAATACATGAATAAAATGAATCTTTGATTGTAAAAAAAAACTGCAAAGCTGGCCGCTGTCTGTCTCTGGAGCTGTGCAGTAGACTGCAGGCGGATACTGCTCCAGGGGTTAATGGACCCTTTTAAATGTATTTAAAATATAACAATAATAATAATAACACAGCAGGGTAGAGTAGGTACAGAGACAAAGACTAATGACTGACTGTACCTACTGTAATTAAGAGAACATAATAGGATGACTGAACATCCAAAGGTCCTTTTGTTTATTACTTTTAGTAAATATGACTGTGGTTGTAGTATTTTGCCATTCTGTGGGAATAAACTGACTTTTAAATGGTTTAAACCTGCGTGATTTTTTACAAATGCCTACCCCGACATTACTTTTTGCTAACTGGACAGAACTACAGTGTGCATTTGTGTGCACAGATGAAGACGCGTGTGTTTAAATAATGCCCAGTGTTATGTTCATTATAAATGACTCCATATTAGCATTGTGTAGGCTGAGGGTGACAGCACCATTCAGATACTGTGACACACTGTCTCTGTCCAGCCGCATTGTTGACCTCGACAGAACAACATCGCCTTTGTGTCCACTGTGTGTGTGTGTGTGTGAGCTTGAAAGGGCCACAGTGTGTGAAACTAAGGTAATCACAGTTTTATAGTGAGACTGCATGTAAAGGTGCTGATACACAGTCCTCCACAGAGCTGACAATACAAAGTGTAAAGAACAAGATCCACTGTGTAGAGAAGTTTCTGTGTGAGAGGGTTGAGTGGTCAGGGTGTGTCTGTGTGTGTTTGTATGCGTGTGAGAGTCTCTAAGTTTGCGTGTGAGTGGATAGATTGCTCTTGCTAAAAAGACGTGTCACACTGAAACTGCTTCACACACTCACTGAAAAGCTCATTAATATTTTTTCCCTTTCATCATTACTTTTCACTGCTTTCCTAAAGCAGCTTAACTTCGATGACAATTTTCAAAACTTACTTTGTAGAAAGAAGTTATTAAAAAATAGGGAACGTACATACTTGAGAGCTTATTTAAGATGTTTAATATCCCATCAGTCGCCTGTTACAGTCAAACAATCAAAGAGCAATTAGGTAGTGTCTGTGAACACGACAGGCTTGCTCATTCATGGATGTGAGAAAACAGACACGCCTTTTCCCACGATCGTAGACGCACTCCAGAAAAACATGTTTGTCAAACGTGGAGATAAATGCGACCTGTTTCTTACAGCTACACCCTCCTCAGTGTTGACAGCTCTCTCACCTTAGTCAAAAGGAAAGCGGATACTCGGCCAAATTTAATCCGGTCTCTAAACTCGTGCGCTGACGGGACATTTCCGATACTTCATGTCTACAGCTAAAAATACACATTTTTTAAAAACTACCTTCATGAGTAGTTTTAGGACTTGCATTCATGAGTAAGATGAGACCAACACATCTCATTACTCAGACCATTACAACCTGTCCACTAAGCAAGTAGGGGCCTGTACTATGATGCAGGATTTGGGACTTAGTGAGGGTTAACTCTGGGTTTTCAGCGGCTCACATCCTACTGAGGTATCTCGTTATGTTAATTTATAGTGCAGAACCAACAGGCTCCACTTAAGTTATGTTCAAGATCAAAGCCTACTGACCAATCGATTAAACAGAAAGTAGGGCTGACATTCCTGGAAGTTGCTTTGGACCTTTGTGTGCAGACAGAGAGAAGGTTTATGGCTTTTACACATCCAGTCAGTGGTCATTTTCTTTTGGCATAAGAAGGCATGTCACTTTTATTCAGTTTACAAAACTTTATGGAACGATGGAAAGATGAACGCTGTGTCGCTTTTAGTATGTATTACATGCTTAACTCCTTTGTACTTTTTGAATTTTATAGTCTATACTGCTGGAAGTAGACTCGTCCGTGCTCTCAGCTGGTCATATGATGCCAATACTGCCTCTTTTGTGAATGTGCTCACAGTTAGATTTGGAAATCCTTGGTTATACTGAAGAGTTGATAACCACCTTCATGTGACCGCCTAGCCTGATTTCTGATGTCGGGGAAAGATAAGGAAAAGTGGGTAAACTTGCTTTGTAGCCACTGCTCCAGTTCCACCAGGTTTCCATGTTGACAGAGCAGCTTATGAACAACAATGCACGACTGGTCAGAATCTCTCTGCATAGCCACCTCTTGCATTCACACCATTTAGAAATACCTACTGCCCCACACCCTGCTGTGAGTGGGGATAAACTGCTAACTAAAGATCCTCAAATCCAGCAGGCTGCAATCCAAGCACATTTGTCTCAGAAAGCGACTCTATATGCTTGCTGCAGGTTTAAGAACCACACATTTCCCATTTCAGACTGAAAAAAAAATCCAAAGTTCTTTGATTTAAAAACCTTTCAAAAATCAAAACAGAATCTTCAGGCACCGGACGAGACTCGGGTGTTGAAATTGTTGACTCGGCCAACGAGGGCTTCAAAACAAAGCATGCATTTGATCCACGAGTGTGCCATGTGATTATAATCAAACATCTGCCTGTATGAACTCTTATCAAGAGATCTGTTCTATTCACTTTATTGAAAACAAAGGAGTTTGTTTACTGTTATATGCCATCCCCCCGTCAGCTTCATGCTCTGTGTAATTGAACAACACAGCCGAAGCTTGTATGAAAGAGGCACTGCATATAAAAGTCAGGAGATAAAGACTGTGAAGATAAACAGAAAGGGTAGTTAGATTAGTATGTCTACGTGTGTTCATGTGTTCAAACATATTATATCCAGAGTACAGCAGTGTTATTTACAAGAATAAAGTAAAAGCAAACAGAGAACGTGCACATAGGGAAAATACCAAAACAAAGTAATTATGAGTAAAATAGGATGAAGTCCAGCATCAAACAAAGAAGCAAAAGAATAAAAACTTCTAATGGTGTTACTCTGTGTTGGTTGGCCTAATGTTTCTGTCTTTGGCGAGAAATCAAAAAAAGCACAGTCTGCAGAGAAAACTCAGACTAGTCGTTACTCAAATATGAGGTTAACAGAAAAGAAACTCTTATCAGACCTGGTCCAAACTGTCATGGAAGTATTTTGCAAAAACAGGAACACAAGCAAAAATAAGACACAGACGAGTTTTATTAACTGAAGCAAAAGTGGCACTAAAAACATTAGCTGACAGTGGAAATGGCCATTTAAATGGAATGACCCTTCTTTTCCCCCACTACAGCAAATCTCAAAAGGCCTCATTAACTATGTGTGTGCTGAAATCCACAAGCAAAGCACAGAAAAAATGCACAAGCAAAATTTAGATCATACAGGTTTGTTCCCACCATGCGTGTCCCTCCAGAAATTACAGTTTTTTAGGCTGCAGACGTGTTAATTTCATCGAAACAAAATCCATGGGGAATGACTCCCTTTTGGAGCCAGACTCAAGTGGCCATTAGAGGAACTGCAGTTTTTGACACTTAAAGCTCCAGTACTTGATTTTCTGCCACAAGGGGGCAGCAGAACCAGTTGTAACCAACAGTTACCTAATATAATAATAAGTGTTTGTAGCATTTTTTTGGTCTCAGCATCTGACTCAGTAGTTGCCTATGTAGTCATTACATGCTACACTACATGATCCAACCCTGGGCTCCTGTCATCCCCCATCACTCTGCCAACTGTCAACAGCCAATACCACTGCTGCTGGGAAAGAGGGGGCACGGTGTTGATGATGAAATCCACCCTCCATAATGCAGACTGTATGATTCAAACACAAAAACACAACAGGAGGAAGTTTATTTTCCACTTCCAGCATGACGAGAAAGAAAGTGCAGTGCCTACACATACAGCCTACTGTAGTTAGTGAACACCAATCCAATGGGTATTAGCTCACAGTAGGAATCCTTAACATCAGCTTGCTTCTTCTTTCATTCTACTTTAGGGCTCTAGTGCTGCTTACTCATTACATTTTTATATCTGTAAAATATGTCTCTTTCTGTGTGGGGAGGACACAGTCAGGGCAGACTTAATGCATTCATTAGATAACAAAATTTGTTTATAAGCTAGTGCCACTCACTCTGACCATCATCGATCGACCCATTCCCAGCGTGAATTTAAACCTTGATTTTCAAATTACATAAATAATTGATACTTTCTTAATCCAATTCGAAAACTCAAAGTGACTACCTTTTACTACCAGCCTCATTCAGTTAATCACGCACATTCATTCAAGTGCTTTTTTTCTGTTCCTAAGCAAACTTTACAAACATTCTTTGATTTAGAGTGATTATAAGTGACCATTCTCACTTTATATTAGGGCTGCCATGATTCGTCGACTAGTCACGATTACGTCAACTATTAAAATCGTCAGCGACTAATTTAATAATTGTCGCGTCGTTTGAAGCTTTGTAAGATAGACGCAGGAATAAGTAGTAGGATTTAAGCGTGTAGTAACGGACTTAAACAGAAGATGGCAGCAATGCATCTACAAGGATGCCAGCTGCCGTTAAACGCCAAAGAAGAAGAAGCAGTCTCCGGTATCGTAGCTGTGTCCAAATTTAGGGGCCGCATTTGTAGGCCGATTACGTGACAGTGACGCGACGAAGGCTGTCCAAATTCGAAGACTGTTACCCACCAGCTCGATAGCTAGCCGGGGGTTCAAGGCTCACTAGAGCCGGCGAGAACAGCGAACTCCCGGCACATCGTTTTCAAACCCCCCGCGGTCTTTCGCTACTCAGGTTAAACATGATATATAAGTCACTTAGATAACTTAAAAATGTTATTTGGCTTTTTTCAGTGTTTTATTTGTTCCTGAGTAAATCCGTTTGACTGAGATTAAAGTTATAGTTTTCACACAGCTGAACAAACGTCAAACAGAAAACTGATTAAACAGAAGTGTGACATGATCGAGAATTTACTCCAGTGTCCTGTTATATTTTAGATAGCAAGGAGCAGACGGCTGAGGTTATTAAACTCCACCGAGACAATCTGCAAATTTCATTAAAAGTTTAATAAACTATCATCTTTATTTTTAGTTAGCACATACCTTAAACACCTCATGCTGTAAGCTAATGATAGTTATATAAGAGCAGATGCATGCTGGTGCAATAAGCTGTACGTTTTAGGTCCAATGGATACATGATCTGATTAGTCGACTATCAAAATAATCGTTTGTGGCAGCCCTACTTTATATTTACCTTACTTATTCATTTGATCTATTGTAAATACAAAAAGACTAATTAACATAAGTTTAAAGTTCACTGATAATATCTATTAAGACACAGACGCACATACATTTGTGGAAACTTACCGGTAAAAAATACAAATGCAAATGTCTGACACATTCAGGTCCTGGCAGGACATAGGGTAAAAGGGAAGTTCAGTCCCAAGCAAATACTACCAACCTTATCGAGATTCCATGTGTGAAAATGACTTTAGTGACTAAAAAAACCAACCTAAGTTTTAAGCACATTAAGACATCAGAACATAATCTGTGAAATGTTTTAATTGGTGAACTGGTGTGCTAAAACACCAGATCATTACTTCAAATCTGCTGACAGATACAGCTAAATAGCCATAGGGTTAACTGGACAAAGCAATCAGTGGTTGTCTTTGTTTTTATTGCACGTTTTGTCCACATTAAAAAACGGACAAGATAAACTATTGGGCAAATGCTAGCTTTGGAGCAAGACATGAACACTTCCACTAACTGTATTGATTTCCATCGGAGTCAAGATTCACACATACTTGATGTAGAGGAAGGTGCTCTTGGACAAAACTGAACTCCTACAGTGACACTGTGCCTTCTGAGATAGCTTTAAATTCCTCTCCAACACTTCAGCTTCCATGGCCTATGGTTGAGTTTCTGCTTTGTCAAAACAGCAAGAAGTCTAACTTTCTTTCTTTTTTTAAAAGAAAGATTATGTCTCTGTAAGTGGACTATTTTCTCCTCAGGCTCACCACCAGCCTCACACACGGACACACACAGACAGAAAAGCTATAAAAAGTATCTTCTCAGAGCTAAGTCTGTGGGCTTGAACACGGGTTAGATTATCTTTTCTAGTGTGTGACTGTGGGTGTGATCCGTGAACCGTGGCTGATGCGTTGCTGCTGGGTGGCCAAGAATATATAGTTTAATGTGACTCGCAGCGCCGCACTGCTCCGTGTTGAACTGCTCAGCTCTTTTTTGTCCTATTTAGTTCTGCTGAAGTGCTTTTGATTCAAGTTGGTTCTGCTTCGCTCAGGTCTCTCAGTGAAACGTGGATCTGTTTTCAGCTCTCTGTGTAGCATCTGATTCTTTTTTCCTGCAACTGTGCTCTGTGTTATACTCCAACAGTCCAGTTGACTTCTGCTCTCATTTCTACTCTAATCTATTTTGTCCTCAGAGTGAGGGTAATGAACCATAACACAAAACAACACATGACTTCCAGTCAATGATAATCATGAGGGCAGCAAAAAGCAATGGGAATATCCAAACATCACTTCAAATCTATTTCCAGTCCGTTTTTCATAAGCTTCATGTTATTAACATGAAATGAGGACAATGTATGCAAGTCATAAAACGTAAATAAAAAGGCAGGTAAACTGGAGCTGTAATGAATTTGTAGTTGTTTGTTAACTAGGCCATTTTTACACTGTCACAGCGTATTCATTGTAACCATCACTCTGTTATTACTGTGTACAGGCAGACTGACCTGGTGTCCTCTAATGAAATGTGTCCTTTTTCTCTTTAGAGGACATTGCCTAGATCTATGAGAGGCTGTTTTATAACTGTAGAGCTGATTTTTCCCTTTAACTAGGCACTACTACTCACAGTGGGATATGCATGTGTATTTTCCATTTAGAAAACACACATCAACAACACGGATTTTCCTACTTTTCTTTTTTAAACTGGTCCAAATCTTTCCCAATCCTGTGCGTGAATAATAACTCCGTGCCTGAGCTGCCACTGACAAGAATCACAGGAAGAGTAAATGAGTCAGAGGAGTCATATCACATCAAATGTTTTCCAGAGATATGGACTCTATTCGTGGCACTGTTTTTGACACTACTTGAGTGGTTCTCCTAAATTAATTGTTAAGTTTCTCCGCTGCAAACATTACATTTTCTATGTAGTATTAGAGAGCAGTTAGCACCAGTCATCCTTGTTCTGATATGTAGTCTGTGAATAGTGCAAACAATCCAGGTTTCAAAATGCTGCTGGGTCTGGTTAGAGCGGCCCGGCCCAGGTCCAAGCGGATCTTCCGAGCAGAGGAAGAACTACCATTGCAGCTGCAGTTCAACATGGCAGAGTGAGAATGAGAAACTCGCTGTGAACCAAAAGCTTTTGTTATCCATCAGCAAGCTTCTGGCATAATTCTGACTGGCTGGATTTGATTTGATCACCCGCCTTGGCAGAATTAGTAGAGTTCATTTACACTGGTTGGTTTACTGGCACAGACCCAGCTTTTAATGATAGTCCAAAAATTGTTAATAGGACTGACAGTTGGTACAATGTTCTTGGGTTTGAAAGCCTCACCTTTACTCCACCAAACACACCTGTTGTCATTATGGCCAAACTGCTCAGTCTTTTTTTGTTTAACTATAAAAATCTTCTTCCGCTTATCCAGACCGCGGGTGCAGCAGCCTAAGCATGGACGCTCAGACCTCCCTCTCCTCAGACCTACTGTCGTTCAGTCCGTGGCGATATAAAACTTGCTTCACTGTCGACAGTGACGTTGGTGTTCCAGCAGTTTCCAGGTCATGGCAGGCTTGAGTCTTGTTGGTTCCTGGGTTGTTCCTCAACATCCTAACCAATGTTCTCTCATGCGCGGGGGGCAGTTTGGGTCTTCTTTGAGACTTTGGCAAAGTCAGATGAATAACAGATGAATAGACGATCTTGGAAATCTCAGTTGTTTAGAAATGGGCTAAGAGACTTTCCTAACTTATGTAATTCTACAACTCTCCTATTTAAATCTTCACTGAATTCCTTGGACTTTTCCCACTTTCTGAGTATTGGTCTATCCAATGAGTGCTGTTTGGCAACACTCTCTTCGGTGGCTTTTTATGTCAACTAAGAGAAACTACCAGCTGTTGTCGACCATGATCACTAATCAGAATTTTATAGGCCTTCATCTTGTCAAGTTCAAAGACATTGTAGAACATTTAGTACCATTATATATATATATGTTTATTTGAGCCTGTATTTATACTTTTGAGCATGTGTGGATTACAGAAAATCTAAAATAAATTCAAACTTGTACACCCAAATCTTGTTTTCTAAAGTTATTAAAGATGTATTCATGTGTAACAGTTGAAAGAAATAATTTCAAGCCCAAAACTACCATGCCATTCATGCCTATGATGAGTGCATGTTGAAAGCAAGTTCTGACCACAACTGTGTTATAATAAAACGGTCAGAGTATATAATCCAGTAATATAATGTTAATGCTGATAGATATCAGTAAACCTTTACAATAAAATAGTTTATTTAGATGTCTGATTTCAGAAAGCCTGATCGGTCATTTGACATTTTTGGAATCCCAACATAAAAAAATAATTTCTGCCAAGATAAATAAGCCTATGTGCTTTGACTGTGCATATTTAAATTTGTAGCAGCAGCCTTAAGGAGAGTTTACAGGCCCCTCTTGTGTCAGTGTACACATACCAGGAAGGTGTCGAGTACTTCCACATTCTTGTAATGTCAGTTGCAGAGCTGCCTGACTGTAGTAATTGTCAGTGTAACAACTTGCCCGAGGGGACCAACGGCTAAGATCAAAAGATTAAAGCTGCGAAAGAACCGTGTGCCTTTTTTTATGCTGAAAGTTTAGAAGCACAGTGCAAAGAATGATCTTCGATTTAACCTAGAGTGTACAGGTGGAAGATAGGAAGAGATGCAGTATCTAAGGCATTCCTTGCTAAAAATGTAGTACTTGATATTCCTCATTGTTTGATACATATTTGAAGCACTTCTGCAGCAGTATTTAAAGCTAAAAGGGCCTACCATGGCTTTTCTTATACTGAGCAAGCCAAAGGCTCAGACTTCAGTCTATCCTAAATGCACAGTTTCAGACAATTTTTTCTTCTCCTCCCTTTGTATGATGTCATCCTATACAGAGGTGACATCACTGATATTGTCATCCTGAGCATTCAGCTGTAGCTTTGACCATAGAAGCTTCACCCACCTGTTGAAAGGTTTTCTTGATGAGGGGCAGACAATCAGGTAGTTTCAGTCATTGTGCAAATGTGCTGTTTAAAGGATTGGGGAAATATGCAGTCAGCTGAGACTGAAATAGTCACTTGGATGAGTGACGAAATGTTTCTCCCACTGAAACGTCCAGATGAGCAGAATCAACCTTTTGGGGCAGAACAATGTTGGCTTTGGAATTAAAATGGTTTGTTGTTTCAGAGGCTAAACTGAGGGGCTGAACCAAGGCCTAGTGTAAGATAAAGAAAGACTATTTTTGAACCGTGAGTTAGATAAAGTAAAAAGAAAAAAAAGACTCCCTAGAAACATCCAAAACAAGATAAGATTCTGTCGTCTGAGCCACTAACAAAGGCAAGCTCCCAAAATGCTACAGTTGAGAAAACAAATAATTCTTCGTTTTGACAGAATTCAGGAACTATGGCTTCACCAACTGAAAACAATCAGAAGAAGCATCTAAAAAGCCCAAATGTTGAAGTTCATGCCTCTGACTGGCTCATAGCAAATGGATCTAGACTCTAGTATTAAACCTCTAGACGCATTTCTGTCATAATTACATGAAGCATACAAATAAATTAAAAAAAAAAAAAAAACATAAAATAATCTTCTCACACTTAG
>VUQG01016462.1:55999-86881 GCA_015106755.1 Etia nguti | reverse complement strand
GCAAACTTTCAATTCCACCAACTGTCATTAGCACACAAACTTTTGGCTCGCTTTGATAACATGGATCATAACAATCAACACACCATGAAGTAAGCAGGCCAGATTATCACTCATACTATAATTTAACCAAATGCACATGAAGACAAGACACAGTACAAAGAGACAGTAGAAAAGAGATTTTACCCACAAGGCAGAGCTTCCTCAACAAATGCAAACAGCAGAGCTGATAGGAGCTGACAATGAGCGGCACTTAGCCTCTGGACTGTCATCATAAGCACATCTTATTACTAATCATCAGAAGAGGATGGTAGAAGTACAGACACACACACACAAATGGGTTGCATGTAAGTGAAACACATTCATTGTCACAGTGATTTCTCAGCCCGCTAGTCATTCAATCATCTCCAGAGGAGCTCCGGAGAGTCTCTGCTAAAGAAATTGTTTTGACATGTAATTCAGTGCAGATTGCAGCCTTTGCTTTACAAATGATTCTCAGAGACAGAGCGGCACTGAAGGCAGAAGCAAAACAGCATATTAATGAAAACAATATGGGAGGATTTATACTTATTGGCTTTACCGAACTTCAAATACTATATACTGTAAGTAGCAGCAGCAGATGATAATATACAGTCACGAGGGCATTACTTTAGGGGAAGACTAACTACTTTTTACACGTCCAGAGAATTTAAGGGACTGAAACATAATGTAAAGGCTCAAAAAGTAACGCAATGAAATACAGTGTAGGAAGCCCAGACTGTGTAACACAGGCGTGTCCAACATGTGGCCCAGGGCCCAGAACAGGCCTGTTGAGGGGTCCAATGTGGACCACAGGATGGCCGTGCAAAACGAAGAAAGTGCAGAGAAGGAGGGCACAAATCTTACTTTCTTTTGTCCTTCAGAAGGGATGAAGTGAGCAGTATAATCAGATCTGTGATTATCTGTGTTGTCTTTAATGCTTTTCTTATTGTACTGTGGACTTGTTATAATTTTATGTATTTGTTGTCTGGACTCTATTGTTATTTATTGTCTAAAAGTTTGTTAATTTTCTTATTTATTGTTTTTGACCTGCCAGGGACTACAAATGATATGGTCATTATTAGGCACTGTCCCTTTTAAATAAATAAATTCAAATTCAAATGTGAAAAAATGTAACTAAAACTCGGGTATTTTCTTTTCTTACAACATCTTAGCCTGTTCATCATTTTCATAAAATCAGTTCAGTAAACGTGAATGTTTAGCCTTTTTTTACACTAAAATAAAGAGGAGTAATCTAAGCTTATTAAGCAAAAGTTTTAGCAGCCTGGCCCTTTGACATGCCTGGTGTTTGCCCAAAATATATTTTACTGCTCTGGAAAACTGCCACAGTGACAATGATCCAATATTCCACTACAACAATTAACAATTTAACAGTGGAAATATGATGTTCCTGTGCAGAATGTGACACAAAGAATTCATGTTTTTGAATATGGCACCTTCCCAGGTAACATCACGTTCACTTTCTCAAAGGTATAATATGCAGAACACTACAGTGGACTATGTGGTGTCGCTGTGGCATGCAATCACTCCGGATACTAAGCTTTCTTTCATTTGTAGGGCACATGGATATTGGAGTGACCAGCGTTCATATCACCATAGCCAGACACTGCTTCACTATACTGGTGAATGGGTGGCTGTAGCTCAGGTGGTAGGCGGGTCACCTACTCACCCGAAGGTTGGTGGTTCGATCCCAGGCTCCTCCAGTCTACATGCCAAATATCCTTGGGCAAGATACTAACCCCATGTTGCCCTCCGATGCATCCATCGGAGTGTGAATGCGAGTGAATGTTAGATAGAAGCACTAAAAAACCTTAGATAAAAGTGCTTGTGTGAATGGGTATGATTGGGTGAATGCACGAGTTGTATGAAGCGCTTTGAGTGCTCAGTGAGAGTAGAAAAGCGCTATATAAGAACCAGTCCATTTACCATTTATACAAGTCTTTCACGCACAGCCTGCGTGAACTCTGCTGGAGAAACTACAAAACCTCTGCTTGCTGTGGGGCCGGGAAACAGGAGGTCGGAAGGGATGTGGGAGGAAGCTTAGCCCTCGCTATGCAGCGCTCCCGTTAACCTTGTACTCCAGTGGTCATTTTCCAACAGCTTCATCCATCATTGGGTTACTGCTTCATTTACTGACTTTGACGATAAATGAGAAACTCATTTAGATAAATGAGAAACTCACTTAGCAGCATATTTTTACGTTTGCGATCCCTTGTCCCTTTAGGGGTCGCCACAGCCAACCATCTGCCTCCATGTTACCCTCTCCTTAGCATCCTCCACACCAACACCAGCCCTATGGAAGGCCTCCTTCACAGCATCCAAGAATCTTCTCTGGGGTCTTCCTCTTTTCCTCCAGCCTGGCAGCTCCATCTTTAACATCTTTCATCCAATATATCCACTATCCCTCCTCTGCACGTGTCCAAACCATCTCAGTATTTGTTTTTCATATCAATAAAAAGCTGGGTTCACCCATCACTACACTTTAGATTCTAATACAAAGGGATATTTTACCGAGGAGCGTGAAGAGCTGAGAAAAACGCTGCTTGTATAGTTTGTTTTCTAATTTGCCTAACAAGAACAGAAGGTCGGGAACATTATTCCAGCATGTTCACATATGCACAGCCTCTGGGCGAGACATTTGGATGTGCATACATTACAAATGCAAATGATGAAATTTCCTTAAAAACATGTTTACGGTTACATAAGTGTGTCAGGTTATTCTACCTTCACTGACCTAACGCTAGCCTTCTACTCAGAGATTAAAAACACTGGAGAAATGCACTTCTTCTCCAAGCAAGAAGACAGCAGAGGTCCCAATCTCAGCTTCCTGTCAAACATTTTTTTAAAAAGCCATCAAAGCTGCTGCAAAATGGGAACAATTAAGTCAGAAAATCCAGCATCACCAAAACCTTCACAAGAGACAATTACTGCGATGGGCTCGTGCAAACAGGAGAAGCTAGAATGCATGTGAACCTGCACAGTTAAACATTAACACTGAGACAAAAGAGACACACACACACAGACAGACACACACGCAGAGGTGGTGGCGGTGGGAGGGGGTTACCGTTCCTCCTCATTTGACTTAGCCTGTTTAGATTAGTGTCACCAGCTAGAGGCCAGACCTAACCCCCCAGGCCCTGCTGTCACAGAGGGTAAATACAATTGTGTGTGTGCGCGTGGAGCAGAGCCAACAAGAAACACCAGATTCTTTACCAATTAACATCACCGCGACAGCACCACTGACATTTAAGACCAGGACGCTCCCTGTTCTGTCCTTTAGTTCTCCCTTCTTTCGCTCTCTATGTCTCCGTGTCTTTCTTCCAACTCTGCTTTTTGTATTCATACATTTGCGTTTCTTTCTGCTGCAACTGTTACAGAAATTTTGCATGAAAATCCTAAGTATCAGCTTCTGGGCCTGAAAGATTGAACAAGTTCACAAGTGCAAAATTGCTGCAGTTCCTCTACTGGCCACTGAAGGTTGTTTCCAAATGCAAGTAAATCCCTGTAGATTCCCATGTTAAAATTCTCAGCTTTGCAGCAGAAAAGCAAAAGTCACAATTTTAATTATCAAGGTTTTAATTGCTGAAGATTTTCTACAGAGCAGCCACAGTTTAAATAGACAGAATATAGAAAATGACCCCCCCAAAAATGGCAAAACACTTCTGCAGAATCAGACTTTCGGTTTTACTTTAGAAAGTATCACTTGGTGCTGATAAAGCTGATTGCTGAGTTACTTCATATAGTTCCTGTCTAGCCTGTTCCTCTAGTCATGTAACTTGATGCAAAGTTTCAGTCAGCATTACTTCCGATGGACAAAGCCTCTATTTGGGAGTTTGCTTTTCATATCCCATGATTTGAATCTGCAACTCCTGCAGCTTTCGCTGAAAGAAAATGGAACAGATGTCGTTCTTTTGCCTTTTTGGCCCAAGTCTGCATAAACTCTCAAGTCTTAAGAATCTATGTCTCAACCTTTTCCTCTACATTAGAGCATGTGAAGAGAAAAGAAAATCATTAAAGCAATATGTGAGGTCATCTTTACAGAAGAAAGCAGGAATCACCAAAGACAAGTAAATTGTTTTGGGCTTTAGAAGCAAGCTATGTATTTATGTGTATGGACAAAATAATTTTATAATAAAGACTTAATTTGTCTGTTTTTTTCCACCGCTCATTTATTCCACTGCTGGCAAGTAATTCAGCTGGATGACCTGGGAATGAGAGCAGACTGGTTTTATATTAATGAGTCACAAGAGAAAGTGGCAAAGCAGCGTTCAAAGACTGTTTTTGGAACTTCGTTATACAATAATTAATGTTGAGGCTGGGTGGCAAAGCACGACGGCAGCAGCCTAACCGCGAACTGGTTTACCAGCGGTGTCATTGCTTGGACTGTTCAGTCATCAATTCTCTAAGTTTGTTAGCTTATATACTGTTTTCTATCATGGAAACTCATCTAGCGTCCGTCTGCATGCCTCCTTTTTCAGGGAGTTAACACGAGCAACAAGCAGATAAAATATGCTGGTTTGGTGGAAACTATCACAATTATTCAGGTGACAAGTGGATGAGTGGAAACAGACAATTAAACTGAAGTTTAATGGAAGAAAGAAATAATAATATTAATAATGATGATAATAAGCACATCCTCTTTAAATTATATGTTAAAAATCATCTGGTCCTTATCAGGTCTCAGAATTAGTCTCTGTGTTTCACTCCTTTGTCTCCTCAGTCTGTCTTGTCTTCATGTATGTTTCTCTCCGGTCCCCGTGTCAGGCCCATGCGCCTTAGTCTTGGTCTCAGTGTTTGTACTTCCTGTTTTATTTTGATATCTTCTCTCTCATGTGTATTATGTTCAGTTTTGTTTCCCCTCTCCCGTCAGTCAGATTAGTGTCAGCTGTGTTCCCACCTGTGGCCTGTTCCCTCATTATCCTCCTTGTGTATATACTGTCTGCATTTCTCTGTTTGCTGTCATGTGTTCCCTCTTACTATGTTTTCCTTGTCGTGGCAAAGGTTTGAGTTTCCTAGTTTTGTGATTTTGTACTTTAGTTTAATAAAAACCACCTATTAGTTTATTCTCTGTGTTCCGAGTCCTGCGTTTGGGTCTTGCCTCTGTCAGCCACACAGCCACTAAGACATATAAGGCTGTTTGGAAACAGTTTGAAGTTCATGATTCTGCAACGAGAAAGATTATGCACAAGTGGAAAACATTCAAGACAGCTGCCAATCTGACCAGGAGGGGACATTCCCAAAGAAAATCACTCCGCGGGCTACTTCTCAGAATCTACAGGCCTCAGTTAGCATGTTAACTGTTAAAGTTCATGACAGTAAAAGTAGAAAAAGACTCGACAGATATGATTTGTTTGGAAGGGTTACCAGGAGAAACTCTCTGTTCAGCACCGTTTAAGTCTGCAAAGTTTCATCTGAACAAACCAGAAAACTTCTGAAACCGTGTCCTTTGGAAAAGACCAAAGTGGAAGTGTTTGGCGATAACATACAGCATCACATTTAGCAAAAAGCAAACATGGCATAGCAGCACAAACGCCTCATACAAGCTTAGCATGGGGATGAAGGCGTGATGATTTGGAGTCACATTACCTAGGCACTTTTCAGCGCTGAGCTGGCCGTGAATCCATCTGTATATCAAAGTCTTCTACAGTCAAATGTGAGAGTATCTGTCTGACAGATAAAATCTGTCCCAAAACTGGGTCATGCAGGACAATGATCCCAAGCCCAGCTGCACATTTCCAACAGAATGGCTGAAAAAGAAAAGATTCAGGCTGTTGCAATGGCCCAAAGTCCAGACCTCAACCTGACTGGCTGTGCGCAAACGAATACCCAAAACCTGAATGAATTGAGGCAACATAAAGAATAGCGAGCCAAAATTCCTCCACAACAATCAACAATATGAAATTATGATAAGCACAGAAAACAATTTCTTCATGTTATTGCTGCAAAAGCCAACTCTACAAGCTACTGAATCATGGGGTGCACTTAGCTATTCAAATTCTGCTTCTTTATTTGGGGTTAGTTTTAATAAAATAAAACATGACGTGTAATATTTCACATATTTGAGTTCATCTGAGGTTTTTTTTAATTAATTTTCAGACTTGATAAGTATTAGATACTTCTGTGCGGATGTTCTCGCTGTGTCTGTGTGGGTTCTCTCCAGGTACCCCAGCTTCCTCCCACAATCAAAAGACATGCAGTTAGTGGGATTAGGTTAATTGGTGATTTTGAATTGGTTGGCTGTCTGTCTCTCTGTTAAGCCCTGCGACAGATTGGTGACCTATCCTGGGTGTAGCCCGCCTTTCGCCCTATGGCAAATGGAAAAAGCTCCAGCGCCCCCACGGCCCCGAATTACATAAGTGGAAGTTGATGGAAAAATGGATGTTCATCCTGATATGTAAAACCTCAGAAATGACAGAGGATGTTGTTGCTGTTGTTTTTTTACAGTGACTGTATAAACTCTGGTTTGGGAAAATTGCAAAACCCTCACTGTTCACACAAAACTGCCTTTATATTTTTCTCAGTGTAGGCACGTAATCAGCTAGTTGTTTGCATTTGTAAGTTAAGCTTTGTGCAACTTACAGTAGAGTCACTGTTGTTATAATTTTCATTTAAGAGGCTATAAACCTGCCCGCACAAAGGAGAAAACATATGGTAGAGGTTTTTGGGCTAACCTCATTCTTAGCATGAGGTTAAAGAAAAGAAAAAAACAACACTCCTACTACTACCACCCAGTGCACCCCTCATTTCTGGAATTAATTTAAATACAATAAAAACATTGCTACATGGAAAGGAGCTGGTTTGTTTTGCTCTGTTCCAGAAACAGCGTCCAAAACACACCAGGAAAGAACACAACCTAGCAGCAATAAAGCAGATCATTAAGCTCAACACAAAGCATTTTAGAGCTAATGTAGGTTTACTCATGCAAGAATTTCAAGTGATTTCCTTAACCTCCTAGGACCTGGCGTCCACATATGTGGACAACACGTTTTGGGTTGTCTAGACCAAAATACAAAATTTTGCTCTACAAGTGCCTGATATCCACTTACGAGGACATTATACTGCCACTGTTCTATCAAAATTTAAAACAAATGTCCTCTTATGTGGATCACATTTTTCTCAGAAACAAAAATCAGGCAAAAAAAAAAAAAATCAGGTAATTCTTTGTTTTTACATTCATCAGGTCCCAATCAGCCCAAGTAGCAAAGAGAAATTAAAAATGCATGCCATGGAAGAGTTCAGGTCTTAGGAGGTTAACTCTTTCCCCATAAGCTGCCTCTTAGAAGTAACCTTTGTTTCTCCTTTCTGAACTGAGCGGTTTCTGTCGTTTTTCATGCCTGCTTCCAGGACAAACTGACTGGGTGTGCATTAGAAATTAGTGAGGGTTATCTCTGCCTGTACAACTGACTATGTGTACCCTCGCAAAAAAACGGAAAGTATTCTAATAGTCGTAAAACCACAGTTTTCAGAGAGAGGTATTAAAACTCGCCTTTAACTGCACAGGGAGGTCGTCAAATGTCGTCTTTATGGGGGGAAAGTGTTCAAGACTAAAGATGAAGGATTCAGCATATTGGTGTTGTTATTTGGCCTGGCTACATCATTTAGTTGCCTCAAGTAAAAATAAATTTAAATAAAATAAAAATAAAGTCATCCTCCTAATAGTAAACCTAAAAAAAAATCTCTCATCTAGCGAAAAAAAAAATTAGAAGTTTTTTTTGAAGTAACACCTGGACTGGGAAGTACAGCTGGACGAGGTTTTGTCTTTCCAAAGCAAACTCAGATTTGATTTTCCGGCTCATTCTGAAGCCCTGACATGGCCTCGGGTGCAGAAACCAGCAGGGAGCTCAAAGACCAGTGTCAGCAAGCCAGTGCTGTAAAAACAACATGTCAACAGCACTTAATACATACACGTTAAAGACGGCCACAACTTCATGTGACAGCCGTGACTAACCAATCAGCACGTAGGTGGGAATAAAAACGAGCCAACGAGAGTCCCTGTGAGGGCACAGTTAGATCATGGACTCATTCTGCCATGTGATGAAGCTGATGAGATGACAGAGAAAGCATGACAGGACGAACTGGCACGCAGGCATCGTGTCCTGAAAATGGTGATTGTTTGTTATATGCGAGCTCCATTTACTCCAACAGTAACCTGCTTAAGGCAAAGCAAAACACAAACGTTATATTTTCAATGGGAGTGAGGATATCCTGAGGGTGTGATTAGCTACTTAACAAAATGTGTGGTTGCCAGACAATATTTCCCTGTTTAATAATACATCAGTTTCCAAATAACCACTTACATTTGTCTGCGGTACATGAAAATGGTGCATCTTTGCCACTTCTCATATCTACTCCACCTACCCACCTAACAGTTACAAATCAGAAGTAAGTTTACTTAAATACACGTTAATCCATCCAAAAGTTGTGATATTTACTGAAAACACAAGAATGTGCTTCTCATGGCACCATTTCTAGAGTCTCCTGTGACCAAAGCTCTTTGTTTGGTATACTTTTCAATTTCTTGTAGTTATAAAGAATTAGTTAGCCCAGATAAAGGATAAGCACTGATGGGAAAATAGGTTTATTTTACAGAATAACACAACAAAGTCAACATTGTTTAGCAAAGTATAAACCACTTTATTGTGCAGAATAATGTATAAAGGTGCAGAAAAGCCAAAATGTAACGTCATCAAAGGCGGACATGGGGTCTCAGGGGGACCAGCACAGGCCCAGAGTGCAAGCTAGCATTTAGCCTTAAAAACCTAAATGAATTACAAACAATTCATTTATACAGTTTTTTATTAAAACAGATTTTGAACAGGCCAGTTTCCATTTTATCCTGAAGCCTATCCCAGCTCAGGGTAAAGAGAAGCTTCAGCCTGGACAGGCTTAGCAGCACACAGAGAAGCAACCGCCAGCTCTAATCTCCACACCTACAGCCAATTTTGAATAAACAGTTAACCATAACGAGCACGCCTTTAAACTTTGAGAGGAAACTAAAGCATACAGAGGCAGAATGTGCAAACTGCACACTGAGAGAACCCAAAGGGAACAAATTTCATGGCAATCCAACATAGTGATCATTCAACAGACCCACAGTGCCAACCACAGAGACCTGCCATCGTCTGCAAGGTATAAAAAGGCGAAAAGAGAGATAATTTTGGATTAACAATCCAAAACACTGGATTAAAAACATTTCCCAGAACTCTTAGCATCATTTTGTGTGACCATTAACTACCTGGTAAATGATCTGTCCAACCTTGTGATCCAGTTTCAATGACAGCACATAAGCTGAGGTAACTGTCATCATCATCCTTCTCCTTTAGCTGCGGACAACACTTTCTATTTTTAGAGTAACGAGCACCATGTCACCACCGGTACGCTGATCTTTTCCAGTTACAGTTACAGTTTGAGGGTCAGCACATTTGTGGACAAATTATAAGAGATGTACGTAACTTTTTACATTTTTTAAATATACATTGTATATAATATTACATACAGTATCACAACGTTGCTACAAAGTTACAGCTAACTGGCTAACCACCCCTATGCTGTCCATTACTCTCATAGTTTCCCAGTTTTCCCACGGTTGAAGACCACCTCCTAGTTCCCTGTTTCACAAATAGTCCACAAATTTGCACGACCCTCAAACTATGACATGAATAATTGGAAATTATGCATCGATACGTTTTTTATGTGTATCCCAGTGGAGCAAGCCAACTGGGCGCTTTGCAGCTGATTCAGATGGAGCTCAAGGATTCTGGCCGCCAGCCTGGTCGAGTGCGGTCAACTGGCATCCTTTTTACCCTCCATCCAAATTCAGGGTGAAAAGAACGATTTTCCACCGAGTAAATAAAACACCAAACACAAGTTAGCAGGGTGGTAAAAACTTCTATGCTTCCAATGTCGAGCACATCCAGCAGGAAGAAGCAGTGAAGTGCGAGAGGCCGGCACCTCCGCTGCAGCAGACTAGGGTTACACAGACTCAGAGTCACAACCTCCTTACAAGCTATCTGGACATGATCAGAGACGGATCACGTTACCTGATAATGTTACAGCCACATGAGAAGCTCTGTGTAGTTCAGGTAAATGTCATCCTGAAGCAGACACGCAGACAGTCTGACACACAAACTCATTTAATTTCAGCTTAGTCAACCTTAATGTAAAGCTTTATGGACACTCACTGTGACTGCTTCCTGGGCGGACGCAGCGCAGCACGTCCCAGTTTTCCATTTTGATTTAAAGAGAGGAAAATTACAGGATTATCTTCCTTCACACTCAAGCTTCAGTTACATTGAAAAAGCAAGTAATTGGGCCAAATAATTGCAACCTATTCTTGTGTGTTTATACATTTTTCTTTATTACTTTATTACTTGTCAAACTCCCAAGTGAAACAAAAAAAGTGAAGCTTGAATAACACTAGTGGTTACATTCCTGGAATAAAACACCAGGCCATCTCACAACTGAGCACAGAGCTCAGCCGGTGCAGTGAACACAGCGGTGTCTACGATTCTTGCATCAGAGGATAGAGCCGAGGCAAATACTACACTGAAATGTAATCCAGTACAAATATTGACATTGGCCAAGTCTTCAGGAGTGAATATTGGTACTGGACTTAGTTAAACTAGGATGAGGATTATATCCTCACAGCACAGAAGCAGAAATGAAAACAAAAGCCATATTCATGGATTAACTGAAACACAGCATAGCAACGCAGCTAAAAGGCTAAAATGTCATAATATGGTAAAATATTTGTTATCATTATTTTCATTTTTAATAATTATTTAAAAATTAGGATAAAGAGGGCAACATTTGTTTATAGACATTTTAACACTTTACTGTCCTTATAAAGTCACTGCAGGCAGGCATAGGGCTGGGTAATAAGGGCAAAAACATTGTCTCGACATTATAAGGCTGATACACAACACATATCTCGGTATTTACTACACATCGCACACTTGTTTTTATAGATGCAATTCTGAAGGATCAGAAGGAAACACATAAAAACTGTTTTACAATTTCACTCAGTTCAGATTGTTTGAAGTCAGGCTATATAACCGTCTATGTGGTACAAGGACTGTTAGCATTAGGAGTCCACGTTATTGTCATTACACATGTATAAATACAGGGTAATGAAATACAGTTTGCATCTAATCAGAAGTGCAAAGAGCAGTAAGTGTAATAAGATGTATTGCAATGTATACGCTGTATTTTGACCGTTTTCACTGTTCACGAGGCGGTGAAGCAATGACGTGCCGCAAGATTCTAACGACCAAACATTTTTTGAATTTTTGAAAATGTTTTATCCAAAACATTAAAAAAAGAACAATAAACAAAGTTCTAGATAAATTAGTTTGAATCACGGCATTATTGCTATTAAATTATTTTTCTATTAAAATCTTGAGGCACTATAAATTCCGTAGGGAGGTCTGTGAAAATCTGATATCAACACAACTCTGCTTTCTTCTACTTGAAGATGTAAAGAGAAAAGAAAAGAAGACACCGTGCAATATAAAATATAAAAACATCCATGCAGCTTTCAGTGTGTGTTTTACAACCACCAATGGTGCAAATGTTGCTCTGCATAGCTGTTCTTTATACTAATATATCTTAATATTCAAGACTACAGGACTCTATGCAGTGAAAACACCAATAGTGCATCATTGGATTTTAGTAGGTAAATAGAAGCCAGGTGCTGCCAATAAAGCATTTGATTAACTAATTATCTATAAAAGCAGAATTTTTGTCAGCTTGCTGGTCCGCAGCATTCAAGTGCACGTGAACACCATGTCACAATCTACCCAGGAGTTGGCATCTCATTAAATAAATTGTTTTATTAGGTAACTCCTGCTGTCAAAGTGTCGTTAAACTCACCACTCTTTACCTAAAATGTACACTTTCCCTCTCCTTACGTCCCTATTTATTGCCCTGTAAAGCTCGTCTTCACCTCCTCTCTCCTCTCTTCATCAGCTGCTTTGTTTGATATCATTTCTGACAGGTCTAACTGTGGGATTTGATCACTGACTCGCTCACATGCCTAGTTTTCAGGGCAGACCCATACACGTGGATGAGTGTTTTAATGCTTCAGTACAAAATACTTGAATGTTTTACCCCTTAAAAAGCACGTTTACTCCCATTAATCCAGAAAAGTGGACAAAATTGCTCAAGTGCAGTGCCATCTAACAGTCTCAAAACAACTCTGATTTACCTCTGACATCAGAGCAAGAGCTGATGGAACCAAAATCAAATAATATAAGCTTTTATCTCCAACGTCTTTTCTTTACATCCACTTTAATAACACTGTAAATCAATAAGTATAAATATAAGTTTACTGTAATGTTCATTTAACAAACACCTTTTATTTTTCTACATTTCCACCTGCCTATTAGCCATCTGTCTTTTCATTCCCTGCCTCTAGGAAGGCAGGTGAGACAGCATAAAGAGCCACCAGAGCTGATGGCTTTCCTGGAGGTATGGTTTGTCCCCCCATATGGGATCATTATTTTTAAACCTATTTGACTTTTTTACTTGCTTTTAAATCTTATTGTGTCCCCATTTATCATCTACCCTTCTTCAAAGGGTAAATGATAAACCCTCGATGTAAACGTTAGCTGCTTTAACCCCCTCAAACAACCCCCCACCTAAGCATAAAAATAATATTTCAGGCTGTCATACAAATGCTAATGGGGGAGTTTTACAGTAACAAACCAGGACTCAAATAACCACTCTTTAAAACAAAGTTATGCAGAAGAGCATCTCTGCAAGCACAACAGCTTGAACCTTGAAGCAGATGGGCGAAGAAGGAGCAGAAGACCACACCTGTCAGCTAGGAACAAAAACCCGAGACTACAGTTCACACGGGATCACCAAAACTGCACAACAGATGACTGGAAAAATGTTGCCTGGTCCAATGAGTCTCAGTTTGTGCCGCAACATTCAGATGGAAGGGTCAGAATTTGGCATAAACAACATGAAAGCTTCGATACATCCTACTATCAGTCGAGCATTGTTTAAACACCACAGCCTACTTCAATATTCTTGGTGGCCATGACCACAGTGTCTCCCTTTTTTGTAACTGTGTGATGCTTTCATGCCAATATGGAACCAAATCTTGCACCTTGATCAATTAAGGCAGTTCTGAAGGAAAAAGAGGGGTGCAGGCTGTTATTAGCAAGGTGTGCCTAATAAAGTGTCAAGTGCGAGTGTAAGTCACAATGACTGGACGCCTCAGGCACAATTCATGGACTTACAGTAAACTGAGCAAACTACAGTAAACTGTGGCTGGTTGTAGTTAAAGGTTAAAGTCGTAAGCATCACCTGGTATCACACCTGAGAGGCGCAGGTTCTTTTTGGCAGGTCAGAAATCCTCAAAAAAACAAAGCCATGTTTGGTTTTTGAAGCTCTGCAACAATGTCAAACACCCTCAGTGAGTCATCAGTTTTACCTCCTTTCTAGAGGAGCCTCCAGTATCCACACACCACAGGCTGCACACTTATTGCACTCGAGAAGGGGGATTAAAGATGTGCTGAAGTTCCATAACACTTTGACATGATACATTTGCATATTTTTACACATCACCAAGGATTTCCACCAACACAGTACTTCCTTTTATCACATGTTAAACCTTTAACTCATCCCTTGCACACTGCGTTGCTGCAGCAAGGATTTGAGAAGAAGCAAAATAACGGCTGGAAAACCAAAGAAAAACCTAATCCTTTCATTTACCTTCTTTCTGCTCTGCTTTTTCCTCCTGGAATCCAGAAATTTCTTACTACTTTATTTTCCCTTAAATAGGACAACACAGCATGAGCAGCATCTAGCCTCTACTGTTCTCTAACACCTCTTCACATTCCTCGACAAAGAAAGCTAAAGATCGACTTGGACAAGCCACAGTTTCTCCTCTTTCTCTCTCTGACACTGTCTTTTCTTTCACTCTTTTACTTCAGCAAGCAGCGGATTATTTTCTTGTAGATTAACAGCCTGACTTTGTCTTTTCAGGTTTCTACGCTTTTCTTCTTTTTGCTATTTTTGCTTTCATTCCTCTGCTTTCTTTTCACCCATATCTCTCCTCTTCTCCTTTGTCTCTCCTTCTAAGCAGCAGTGGAAGTACACCACGGCCGTGGACGGCCATGTTCAGCTGTAAAGATGACAGAACAATCATCTGAACATGGCCACTCTGGGACTTACACGAGCAGCTTTGATCATAGAAATGAGTGCCATCATCTGCTTGACCCAGCGTGTGTGCCCCCTGCGTAAACCTATCACGACAAGCCGATGAACGCTATTGTCAAAAATTAACTGTTGCAACAATAAATGTTACCAATTTAGGGCTTTTATCAACTGCCACTTCAGCCGAGCTCCCGTGTGCATTTCTTCTGTTTCCATGTGCTAATGCCACCCAAGTGCCAACCTCAGCAGCCTTAATCAGTTCACTGTCGTCAGCGGCAATGATGCCTTTCAACTCCGTCTCTTTTTAAAATGAGATTTGCAACAGAAAGGAGGCACCGGCCTGATGTATTCACTGGCAGGAGGCTCCTTCAATTCTCTCATCTCTCTGATGTTTATGCGTGGATGTCTGTGTGTGTGTGTGTGTGTGTGTGTGTGTGTGTGTGTGTGTGTACACTGTCTCCAGCCTTAGATGGAGCAGATGCTTCAGCGAAGGGGGGCCACACATCAACCTTGATATTCTGCTGTTAGCATATCAGCGTCCCCCCTCTTTCACCCTCCCCCTTTCCGTTTTACTCACGCTGTCAGAAATTGATGATCTGCAATTACACAGCATGTGTCGGTGCAACTAAACATCATTTAATAGCTCCGAGCTGACAGTACATGACTGAGCAAGCAAGCGGAGAAACACCAGTGTCACAGTAAAACTACCATGCTGTCTCCAACAGACCATGTTGCATTTTGCTGTTATGTAGATAAATATATATAATGTGATATACGATACAGGGAAAATTAAGGGTGACGAGGACAATTTTGGAATTTCTGGCTTGTGTAAACTTTCTTGTTGTAAATTCTAAGAAAAGCTTTGGCCCACTATGTGATATTCTGTAAAGATGAAGAGGTTTAGCATCTATTTGAGTTGGAATTAAGACTACATCATACTTCAAGAAAGCACACCAAACCCTTTTTGTGTAAAAAGACCCAAAGCACCGTTTTCGTTACATCTCCCTGCTGAGAGAGAACATTTGACTACTTATTTCCAATTTGCTAGAAACTTACAGTACGTTGCACAGTTTGTGTCATACTTGTCCTTTACTTTGACATAATTTCACATGTGGATTTTTTTGTATCATATTTCTGTCCACAGTCATTACAGTATAAAAGTGCCTCTCCTTCACAGGAAATCACTTACCAGTGGAAATAGCTGGGTACTGTCGTGGCACTGTTACCACCCTCAGTGGGCGAGGTGAGGGTTTTTAAAGTACCCACCTTTGTTAGGTGTGTCATGCATTTGTGCCATGTTGCGAATCAGAATACAGACTTCGTTACTACATTCTGTAGAAGATCTGAGTGCCGGGGTGTCGGAGGTCACTGATGTGCACAATGCAAAGTTCGTCTCTACTGCGAAGTTAGTAGGGTGAAAGGACCAATCAAAAATACCTATGTAACACCTTTTTACAGCAGCCCCGCCCACCCGTGTATGCAACAACAGCTTGCACATTTATTTTGGATTATGTGGTTTCAGAGCTCTACAAGGAAGAAAACAAACCATGTATACCTATACTGTCCCATTCAATCTTATGTCCCAGTTACTCTTAATAGAAAGGCTGATATGCTCACAGCAGAACCCCAGCAGGATTATCACTGAAGCATTTTTAAGACTTAATACAATATATGAAATACAGACTGTGGGGAAGTATTTCCTAACATAACTGAGTGCCACCATAAACACTATCTGCGAACCTGGGACCAAAAATTCACTTTAAAGTATGAAAAAGAAAACAAAAGCATAAGCCGCACTTTAACTCGCACATATTAGACACTAATTATTCAGGAATTAGAGAACTTGACAAATATTTTGCGCTTTTTTTGTTGCAGCAACACAACTTGTAAAATGTAATTACCGAAATGAAAAAGCCATTTTCACACAAAAACAAGTTAGAGTATAAATGTATCAGAGATGCGGGGAAACTACTACATTAATTAATTAGCTTCTCGAAGTCATGTTACTTACGTTGTGCGACCCTCTGACGCGCAGTCCAAACAAATCCTTTAACTGCGTTTGTGGGAGACGCTTGAAGATAAAGTGAGAGGACACAAACGCGCCATTACGCGTACATACAGCCGTGGTGCGCGTAAGGTGCCCTGACCTGTGTTAACTGTCTGTCTGTCTGTACTCTGCGCTGCACTGTAGCGCCAGCTCCCTCAGCTCTATCACCTGCCATGTGATACGCACGATGCCTTTACGAGCTCATCGGAACTCCTGAAACTCCTGACTTCATATTTCACTCTCTTTAAGATCTACATTGAACATTATGATATGTTTCGCAGTGCGATCATAGTTAAGAATAAAAAGGAACCATAGAATTGTAGTACTTGTATCTTTCCTTCTCGGATTCAACAAATACCGAGAAGGAATACTATTATAATACTATGCAGTATTAATCAAAGTATAATAAATATTTGGGCTGTTGCTACTACAAGTTGCTGTTGTGTTTTATTCAACTGATTAGCCGAAGAGTCTAAGATCTTAAATAAGCCTCATTATCTTACAACTGCTGTCTCCGACAGTTCATGAATGCAGCAAGGCATCGATCTGTGGTAATCCGGATAACGATTTGGTTTTAACACTCCAAACTCACGTTTGTCCAAAAAGTTCTTCACTTTGCCTGAACCTGAAGTATGTGCTCTTCATGTCAGGGAAAAGAGGGAGAGTGATACTACTACTACTAATAATAATAATAATACTAATAATAGTAATAAGTAGTTTCTCTTTAAGAGGTTAAAAAGGCAATTTGGATTTGGGGGTATACATTTGCGTGTTCATAACATTAAACCGCAAACAGCTAAAAACAAGCAAATAATGTGGGGGAAATTGTCGATTTTATGTTTACCTTCGCTAGACTATTGTTTTTATATAACCAAACACTGCCATCTAGTGATTTAAAGTCATAAGTAAGTATAGTAGGCTACTTTGTACATTTTCAGTGCAAGCAAATTACAGATTGCATGCTTTATTAATATTTTTTTATATATCGCCATTGATGTGATAAATTCAACAAAAAACAACGTATTTTCTGTAAAAACCAGAACAACTAGCTGTTGTTGTTGTTACTCTCTACATGAGCGCCCGTTATTGTGATTTACACACACACACACACACACACACACACAGCATAGATCTTTTACATGCTTTCATTATCTGGATTCCAGCTGAGCATAGAGAGACTGCCGATACTGTCCCTGTCTGCTGCCACCTGCTGTGACAAGTCCAGTGATGCTCTTCATTCACTGAAAATCACAATGACAGCAAATACTAATAAAAACATGACCAATCCTGACAAATTACAATCCTGGTTTAATTTGTCAGTGGTGTACATTGTTAAGGAAAACTACTATTTTTTCACTTCAAAATATGAAACCATAATTATATCAAGCTTGACGCAAACAACAGCCACACCTAATAACAAATAGCTGAAGTTAAACCACCTAAAATCAGCCATGTCTTCTTTCTCCAAAAGAAAGATGACTTTGCATGTGATTTCCGAAGCATTTAGCAGCAACAGCAGTAATTATCGTGCAGCAATGGATTTTTAATCTCAGTAGAGAAACATTTCCTCATGCTTTCACTATTGATTGCTCAGGTAGTGAGTATATCAAGAGATCACGTCAAAATTCCTGGTGTCTACAATTAATTAATGACAAGTTGCTGTAATAAGACACTGCAGGTAGGATATGTTGAGCTCCCCCTTATTATCCATTACTGTTTTATTGCCCTGTGAATACAACTGGTCATAATCTATCACCATCTATTACCATCTATCAGTCTATTACCAAAGGGATATTTTATAGCTTGTTTCAATTAAGAAAGATGTTTAAGAAGCTATTAGATGTATCAAAAGCTATAGCGCCAAATCATAACAACAGTTGCTTCAAGGTGCTTTATATTGTAAGGCAATGACTCTATAATAAGATAAGGAAAACAGAAAAAACCCAACAATCACATGACCCCCCAACTGCTTTGCCAACAGTGGGAAGGAAAAACACCCTTTTAACAGGAAGAAACCAGTAGCAGAACAAGGCTCGGGGAGGGGCGGCCATCTACTGCGACCTGTTGGGATGAGGGGAGGGAGTCATTTTATTTAACTCTATGATATATCATAGAGTTAAATAAATAACAAATAAAATGAGCGTATATTGTTCAAAAACATCCAAAAGTTTTCTTTACTGATGTTGTGGAAAATAAAGCTGAGTATATGACATTTTCAAGTTTAGCTTCATATTTGCAATTGCAACTTCCATCTATCCTTCAAAAATGACCAGAATCGCTGTATGAAAGCACCCCAACCATCAGTCTGGGCAGGGTAGCAATTCTGCTGTACAAGACAAGATTAAAAAGTTTTCTTTTGTACGCTTTTGTTTAATTACTTTACAAAGTATTGCACTTTTGTGGGAATCTACTCTGAGAAACCTACTTGTGTGCTAATTCTCCACCACTGTCGGCCACCTCCAACTCAGTCTACATGAAAAAAAACAAAGATGTAATTTTACCTTTGTTAATATATCACCCGCTGTGTCATCCTGCTTTTTGAGCAGGTTTATAATATTTATTTCACTGTCAGTGTTTGAGAAACTGAAGAAGATCCTTCAGTATAACTGTTGGGGAAAAAAACAAAAAAACCCAACCACAGACAATTTAAAAGAAGCCAAAAAAGAGGTCACCTCGGTAACTTTAGCAAGAGTCTTTAGTCCACAAAATATCCAATCCACTGGCACAGCAGACATAAAGTCATGCTCACTGTCAGGACGATGATCAAATCACAGCACCACCTCCACTGGAAGATGAGCCACGTCAGACTCTGTGGAGCCTGAAGTGGTTAATGGGCCTCCTGCAAATTGTCCACAGGCTGCTGACACATCTGACGGGAAACATGGGCAGGATGGAGGAGCAAAGGAAGAAATGTCTAAAATGTTTGTGAGCACAAGTGTACAAATGCTAGTTTCGTTTGGCTATAACATCATTAAAGAAGAGCATCCCTTTTAAAAACACCATTAGCCTGATCAGGTGGTTAGTTAAGAAAATCTGGCTTAAAGTTGAGGGTTGAGATTTCAATAAGGTTTAAAACCCTCTACACCGGTATCATCAATGACATTTGTAAAAAGTCAAGGTGCTGAGCTGATGATGTGCTCGGTTTTATGGATTTAGGAGATCCTGCAACTGAGAATATGATTGTGTTCTTTCAAAGAACACATATTGGCATCATGAGGACAATCCAACGGCATCAAAAGGTTCCTCTCACCTGTTTGCATAATCACCAACAAGCCCTTCATACCTGTTGAGAAGAAGCACTTTGGGTCAACACAATGATGGCCCAAACACTCAGGAGACAGAAGCCGTGACAGAACTTCCTGCACTGGAAGAAGATTCAGTCTCAGACTATGAGAAACATCTGACGAAAGACATGAACCGAATTCAGCGGAAAAAGAAAACAAACTGGATACAAAGTCTCTGAGGATATACTTGTTATGGATTTGTGACAGTGAGAATAACAGTAATCATCTATTTTATTAATACACATAGACCGTGATACAAACAAACTTCCCACACAAACTTCACAGTGGTCATTTTGTGTAATCTAGAAGTCACTGGCCTTGATTTAATGTTTGCTTTGTTAGGATGAAAGACACAGGATGATGTAGCAGTTCTCCACCACCTGATGGCAGAGCAGGACCAAACATCTCAGGGAGAGAGTCTGCCGCCGAAAGCTGGAAATATAAAGGTGACAATGTCAAGAGGAATGTGTTCGGTAGCTTCTAGTGTGTGAGTAGTCATCTCAGTAAGATGACACAACCTATAAGATATCTTCAATGCTACAATATATGATATGTGTATTGCATGACATAATATGAGCAAGTGTTGGAGAGCTTTATTTGGTAAGTTCAGTTTCCCTTCCACAGAGAAGTAGGAGGTTAGCCAAGGAAGGCAATTATCATTATTATTATTATTATTATGACATTTTTTTTTCCTGCTATTGAAAATCAATAGCTGATTACATTATTTTAGTATTGAGCTATAAGTATAGTGAGTACTACAGAAGTCTTTGTTGTACTTGCGTTACTTTTGGTTTCCTCTGTGATTTAAATGCAGGGTGAGAAAAATACATTTGAATTTAACACTCAGTTCCCCATTAGATATGATTGGAGACGCTGGAAGACCCGCCTTTTTCTATGTCAAGGTAGCCGAGATACAGGAAACTATACAAAGCAAATTCAATTTCAAAATAAAGGTCTGAACCTGTAGATTTGATGTCATGTGCCCAATTTACATTTAAGTGTCAGTGCTGCTGGAATTATGTTATCATGTTAGACAAATTGGTGTCATATATGTGCTCAGAGTTACTATTATCAAGAGGTTTTTAAGAAACTATGCAATAAAATATTTACATGATCTAGGAAAGTTTTCTGGAAAAACTTTTAGGTGTAAATAAACTCTGTAAGGACAATAATGTCTTTAAATGACCTCGAATAAAGTGTTCTTACCCAAATTTTGACATTTTTGATTATATATTCTACAAAAATGGGGCTTCCATGTAAGAACTCTAAAATTGCAGCAAGTAGAGCTGTGTCTTTTTAATTCATGAAAAATATTAATTATTTAGTTTATAGACTTGTATAAGAGCTTTTTGATTGGCTAAATATTTAAGTTTGTGATTTGTTAATGTTAACAAAATATGCATTGTTTTTGCAGAAAAAACCCCAGAGATTACTATTTTTAAATTATTAGTCAGCCTATTGCTCGTAGATATCAGTCACTGATGGAAAAAAAAAATATATTTTGAATATATTTTAATTGAAATTGTTTCGAGTTTTTAGGAACATTTGCAGACATAGTCATACGATGCAATCCAATAAATCATTTAGGTGGAGCATTTCCCATGTCTCCCATAACCCAGCATTTATTTGACCCAGCTGTTGGTCAGGTGGTAAAGCGGATCATCCATCAATAAGAAGGACAGCTGATTGATCTCCAGCCTTTCTAGTTCATGTATCAAAGATACTCAACCCAGAGTGCATCCTTTAGAGTTTGAGTAAATGTTAGATAAAAGCCCTGTATGAATGTGTGTGTATTATTGGGTGATGGAGACTTGAACTTGTATTTGATTTGGTCAAACTGAGTAGAAAAGTGCCAGTAGCAGCCCATTCAACCATTTATTTCCATACATTATGCAAATTGAAACAAGAATGTAATTTTATATATATTTTTAAACCCAGCTCAGACAGACTGTGGGAGAAGATATTACACACGAAAGAAAAAAGTAGGAGATACCTGGGTCATTCTCATTAGGAGGACCCTGCAGTATTTTCATATTATGTTATATTAAAGTGGAGCTCACGTCGTCACAAGTTGTTGAAGGTATTAAATGTTTATTTTTACACGTTTTAAATTCGGAGTGTGACAGTGAACTTCACACTTCTGTGTAATAAATATCTTTCCAAGTTGCCTCGGTGAGGTTTTAGTGGGGGGGGGAGACATTAACCGGAAGTGATATCCTTGCGCTGTAATCTCGCTCTTAACCAGACGCTCGTCGCGGGGATCGGTGCTGACACGGTGACTGTGCTGTGAGAAGCAGGTCGCTGACACGGACGGGGTGCACAGTTAACCGGCCACGGAGTACACAGAGTCGTCTCTCCACGACCGAAAGCTGAGCGTTGTTAGCCGTGGAGGACTGCGGCGGGACCTCTGACATTTCACCGGCCGCTGGGCTTCATGGAGTCTCCGGTGTGAGTATCTGACAGCGAATGCACCGCTGAGCGCTAATCACGAATGCTGGTTTTAAACGCCTCTTATGTTTAACATTCACCCCACACATTCTTCCTTACTCTGTGTTTAATACTTTAAAGGTGCTGGTAATAAACTGCAGGTCATTTATTTATTTATTTATTTAACAACAGTCCCACACTATTACCACACACACACACACACGGGGATGGCAGGTTAACACGGGGTTGTATTTTGGTGACTGTGCTGACAAGTCGGATCTTGAGCCCCCTTCCTTATGGGGCTTTGCTGCTGTTGGTGAATTATTTAGCATTTGCTGCAACTTAACATGTTGCAAGCGTGCAACAGGTGGCATGTCAAGAACAAGCTCAAATCACCGAGAATCTGAAAAGAAGAAGAAGCTAAACTTTTATTTTGAAATCTGTCGAGAAAATAAATATTATATGAGACTGGTGGATAATGTGCATGGCCTGTTATAGAACTGCTCATTAACATTTGAATGCATTTATATGAATGAACTTAAGAACACAATTTCCATACATCCATCAAATGCCGTATCTATGACGTTATCTTTATCTTTTTTTTCTCTTGTTGCAGTTATTTATAGCCAGAAACACATTAAATTTGAGGTTTACAACTGAGTTTGCGGAAAGCAGAGAGGTTTATAATCTCATCTCATAGTGGAGACCAACTTAAACTTCTCCCATCAGACATGCAGGAAAGAGGCTTGCTAATTTGCTGAAGTGTCCTACAAGTGTAGGTGCATTAAAACTTGTCGTTTTAAGTAGTGACGTGTTTTTGCTTCATGTCATCTGAGATGTGAAATTCAATCGGGCACTGATCGCTAATTTATTTCAGAAACTTCCAGTTGTTGTGGATTAATGTTTCAGTAGTTGGACAGAATTACACTCGGTTTATTCTTCTTTAAAAAAAAAAAGAAAAGTGGATTAGTTTTCATTACAATAAAGATTTACGCACTCCATTTTTACATAACCACGCCATGGTGTGAAAAGACTGTTCTCTGTTGTTGGACTTGAGGAGAAAAACAAAGCTGGGAGCCAACTTTTCATACGCTGTAGGGATTATAGGTATGAGGTAAATAAAGTTTTTTGGTAGAGCACCTATTGCAAGTAGCTTACGGCTTTTAATGTGAGTGTTGGTCAGAAGCAGCTTGGTCACCATAGAGACCTAAAAGGTCAGAGATGCAGGAATTAGATAAATCCTAAATGACTGTTCTGAACACGAGTAATGGCATGGAGGAAAATATTTGTTGTTGGCTGTGCTCCTGTGCAGAATGTCAGAAAAGAGTTGATTAGAAGTGAAACGAAACAAACTCCACAGGAGGAGTTTAGATTGTCACATCAGTAACATCAGTACGAACTACGCCCGTCTGCAACCACACCAAGTTGTACAGACTTCCCAGTGGCAACATTAAGTGGAAAATGCACTGATAAATTAGCTGATGGCGAGGTAGACTGGTAATTAATAGTGTCTTTGTACTCGGTTGAGCACTCAAAGCGCTTTCATGTAGTTGGCTTTGCAGACTGATATTGGCTTAGCGGCAGATAAGATGGCATTTACCAATATCGTTGGCTGGGTCTATCATATGTGGGTAAATTTAAAAAAAAAAACAACCCTGTGTATAGAAGAGGTGATTTATTATTTGGTATTTGTTCTGAATTTTGCTTTGTTTCTAATCTTCCATTTTTTTTTATTGTTGGTGTTTTTATCTGCTGAACAGGGAAACCAAATTTTATCCACACTCTGTACTGCCTACAGCAGCTGACTCATATCTGTTACCAGCAAACTAAATGAACATTTAATGTTACTCATACATGCTGTGTGTATCCTTTTGCTCTAACGAGCGCACTCCTGAGCTACAGTGCACAGGGGTGGCTGCAGAGCAGGTCATATACTAACTGCAAGGTTGGTGGTTTGATCTCTGGCTGCTCCAGGCCGCATGCCAAGTACCCTTGGGCAAGATACTAACCCCAAGTTGCTCTGAATGTGTGTGAATGTTGGATAGAAAGCACTTGGGTAGAAAAAGCATAGGGAAAAAAAGTGCTTTTGTAAATGTGTGAATGAGGAAAGTTTTATAAAGTGCTTTGAATCTTCATGTAAAGTAGAAAAGCTTTATGTAGGAACCAGTCCATTACCCATTTACCATTTTGTTACATTAAAAAAAGTTGATAATGCATCTCATTTGTTTTACCTCTGATGTGAATCTGAACATCTTTGTGAACCTTCTCCACACATAGACCTTAATTTGATTCTACCGGGTTTCCAGGTTTAACATTTTATCCCTCTTAAATTATTAGTGGACAATCCACTTGCTTCCGTTTCCCCACCCTTTCCCTCTTGTGTTCCTCCTTCTGGTTGGTTTGCTGGACGGGGTGGTGTTATGGTTGTCAGCTGCCTCTTTAGAGTCTCTTGTCCTACAGTGGGAGTCCAATTCCACTGTATTAGGCTTCATAGTGTGAAGAAGTATTATACGTGAATGCTGGTTTTGCCCTTGGCCTACTGGAAGATTTAAAAAACGAAAACCTTTAACCTTTTGTCCTTTAATTGGTGGCACTGAAATTCGTCATTCATTGTTTAGATTCCCTTTTTATGGCCTTGGCAGAGATTCTTTTTCTTTCAGTAAATCCTAAATGTGACAGTAATGCTCTGTGGAAGTTTTTTCCATAAACTTTCATCTTCACTTCCTGATGCCAACCCTTTAGATGTTAATCTCAGCCCTTTTTAAGCTGGTGTTTCCTTTTTCCCCTGATGCCAGTGGGGAAAGGAAAAAGGCAGTTGCACAAGCGTTCACTCCCTGGAATGAACATTTGACTTATAAGGTGGTGCCACTGCACATATTATCTACGGGGGGCAGCAAGACAAAAATACACCAGGGAGCCGGGCGTCACTGTCACTGGCTGACCAGAGGTGCTGTTATCAAATGAGGGAGGCCAAGTTTAGTTTGTGTGTCAGAGGGTTTTTCTAAGGTTATGCTGAGAACTTAAATTTGTTAAGCGCATGATATTTGAGATTACTAAAGAATATGGCCTGCAGCTTGTAGGTTTGGACCGATATTGGTGGTAACTGCGGCAATTTTTTCACTTTCATGCCTTTTATTTATTTTTTTTGTAGCTCCTAAGCATCTTGTCTTATTTCCAGTCAAAGTTCAGAGCTGTGTGGTTCTTGAGGTTTGATGTGCCTTATAACACCGAGCTAAGTTTGGCAGGGCTAGCATACTGTACAGCAGCAGTCCACAGGTCTAATTCTTAGCCTGCAAAATCCTATACCTCTGCAGGACATATGGGTCTAAATCCTTCCAAAAGCTGTGGTCTTGAATTTACTCTAGACTCATTTAAAATCTGTAGAAGTTAGTATTTACTGCAGCGTTGTCATGTCTACAGATGCTTTGATGTTGGACCTTTTCAAATAACTTACTGAAAGCTTGTCATTCACTTCCTTTTCAGTGTGGACATAATGTGTGGCATTTAATGTCACAACTGCCTGCAAGTTGTGGACATAATCAAGCCTTAAACCTCTACAGCGTGCGGTGTTAATCCCCTGAGGATTAAGGGTTTGATTTCAGGGCTCACATGAACCAATTAAAGCCTTGCTCAGTACAAACAAACATATGGCATTGAAGCCAATTTACAGTAGCCTTTGGGACCGAATCAGGCTCAACTCGCCACTAAGATGTGACTCATCTGTGATGCTCTACTTGTGAACTAATTGTACAATAATAGTTGGAAGGATAACTGGCATGGCTAGGTAACATTTCAATTTATGACACTTTGCATTCATTTGTGATGTACAGCACTCTTTAATATAATCGCCTCCTTAAAATTGTGTGCGTCCCCTTTGTGCAATAAAAGCTTTCATCAAGCTCTCTGATGGTCTCCTGTGGTATCAGGCACCGAGACATTAGCAGTAGATCCTTTAAGTCCTCTAAAGCTGGGCGCACATTAAACGCCTGTCGGGCCGATTGTGAATGCGATTTGGATGTGACGCCTGATCAAGCCCAGTCTGTGTTTACAGTTGGGAAATAAAGTCATGCAGTGTGTGTCACGATTCCAGTCTTAATTCTTAAGAACCAGTCAAAGCAAGTCATCTCCTCTTAAGACTTCTTAAAAAGATCTTTACTATTTGCAACTGAGAGTCAGTGCTGTTGGTGTTGCCCAGGAGAAGGTGAACAAACACAGGAAGAGAAATGTTTTGCTAAAATGTTTGTAAGAAGTAAACTGAACAGAATCTCCTTGTTTGCACATTTTGATCAGGCTAAACGTGTACACTACCAGTCCAAAGTTTGGACACACCTTCTCATTTAATGGTTTTTATTTATTTTCACGACTATTTACAATGTACAGTCTCACTGAAGGCATCAAAACTATGAATGAACACATATGGAATTAAGTAGTAAACAAAAAAGTGTGAAATAACTCAAAACATGCTTTATATTCTTCAAAATAGCCACCATTTGCTTTGATTACTGCTTTGCACACTCTTGGCATTCTCTTGATGAGCTTCATGAGGTCGTGACCTGAAATGGTTTTTCAACAGTCTTGAAGGAGTTCCCAGAGATGCTGAGCACTTGTTGGCCCTTTTGCCTTCACTCTACAGTCCATCTCTTCCCAAACAACCTCGATTGGGTTTAGGTCAGGTGACTGTGGAGGCCAGGCCATCTGGTGCAGCACTCCATTACTCTTCTTCTTGGTCAAATAGCCCTTACACAGCCTGGAGGTGTGTTTGGGGTCATTGTCCTATTGAAAAATAAATGATGGTCCAACTAAACGCTAACCAGATGGGATGGCATGTCACTGCAGGATGCTGTGGTAGCCATGCTGGTTCAGCGTGCCTTCAATTTTGAATAAATCCCAACAGTGTCACCAGCAAAGCACCCCTACACCATCACACCTCCTCCTCCATGCTTCACGGTGGGAACCATGGATGTGGAGACCACCAGTTCACCTTTTTTGTGTCACACAAAGACACAGCGGGTGAAACCAAAGACCATTCCTTGTGTTTCTTGGCCCAAACAAATCTCTTCTGCTTGTTGCTTTTCCTTAGTCGTGGTTTCTTAGAAGCTATTTGACCATAAAGGCCTGATTCACACCATCTCCTCTGAACAGTTGTTGTAGAGATGTGTCTGCTACTGAAACTCTGTGTTGCTCTAATCTGAGGTGCTGTTAACTTGAAATTTCTGATGCTGGTAACTCGGATAAATATATCCTCAGCAGCAGAGGTGACTGTTGGTCTTCCTTTACTGGGGTGGTCCTCATGTGAATATGCGTAGTACTTGATGGTTTTTGCGACTGCACTTGGGGGCACATTAAAAATTTTAACAATTTTCCAGCCTGACTGACCTTCAGTTCTTAAAGTAATGATGTACTGTCATTTCTCTTTACTTAGCTGATTGGTTCTTGCCATAATATGAATTCTAACAGTTGTCAAATAAGGCTGTCAGCTGCGTACCAACCTGACTTCTCCACAACACAACTGATGGTCCCAGCCCCATTAAGAAGGCAAGAAATTCCACAAATATACCCTGACAAGGCACACCTGTGAAGTGACAACCATTTCAGGTGACTACATCATGTAGCTCACTGAGAGAAGGCCAAGGGTTTGCAGCACTGTCAACAAAGCAAAGGGAGACTAGTCTGAGAAATCTAAAATCTAAAACATATTTAGTTATTTATCAGTTTTTTCTTTGCTACATAATTCCATATGTCTTGCTTCATATGTTTGGTGTACATATAACAAAAGTAATATTATGGTAAATGTATAAAACAGTTTTCTTTGGTTCACTTCTTTTAACACTAAAACTTTTGACTTGATTGTGTGTACCGAATTTACTCGAAGGTGCTTCTGTTTATTTTTTAGCAGCTGAAGGTAGCAAAGTTTTACTTGAAGCAGGCTTGTGTTAGGATTTTTAATTCTCCATGTGCGATTACTTTATAATTCTTTACTTGACGCTTCCCCCCCTGCTGTGAACACAAACTCAACATGTCCACTATCCATATTTAATTACAGTAAAAACCCTCTGGTGCAGAACTGGCTCACTAAAGGGTTTATTTTGGCCCAATGTGGAAATCCCAGTATATTTATTAATTCCTCATTTACTCACTCAGTAAAATTCACTTCCTTTCCCGATGTTGTAATGGGATGGCAGCATTATCACACAGGAGAGAAACTGCATGGAAAGTTAAGTATTTTTAGATCTACACTATGCCAGAAAGTTTTGCTGCCATAACTGCACATGTGACGCCGTTTCATAGCTTCACTGTGATCTGTAAGTTATTCTGTACATTTAAAAAATGGCAAACTCACTGACTGTTGTAAAACTCTTTTTTTTGTTTAAATTACAATTTCTCTACTTCTGTTTTTCCTTTTCCCAGTTCAGACCAGTTTCAGTGCAAAGAAACTCCTTTTTCAACAAGGCTTTTATTTTGAAACCTTTTTAGGAACACGTTGTGGTAAATTCATATTGTGACATTACATATTTGCTCTCTTTATTTGTGGGATTGTCCACCGGCAGAATTTCCAGTTAACAAGTGTGTTTGTGTTGTGTTGTGTTGTGATGGACATGGCCAACTTGAAGCCACCCACTTGATTTCAGCTGTTGCTTTTTGGTGTTTTGAAACAAGATGGCACAAGCCTGAGGCGGTTCTTAACTGAGAAACCAAGTACAGCCCACATTGGCTAATGTGTCTGACACATTGTTAGCTGGTTAATCCTCCTTTCTGTGTCTGCAATTTACAAAATGTCATGCATTTATTACTCTTTAATTATATAAAAACGTTGATTTAGCCCTTAAACTTATCAGGAAAGTATTAACTGAGGGAGCCAGACAAACGGCCGTTTCTCAGACTTCTTCCGACGAATTCTTTTGGCAGCCAGAGGAGTCGCCCCCTGCTGGCCATTAAAAAGAATACAGGTTTGGAGGCACTTCCACGTAAGCTTCACACTTCAGACCTACAGCCACCTTTTTATATATGCAGTCTGTGCTTGTGTAGTGGACTATATCAGTCGTTGGTGCTCTGTGACTGTCAAAGAGCACAATCTGCTGAAGTCGGTGGAAACATTCATTAGATGTGTCGTGTCTTTTTCAGATAGCTGTTGAGTGTGAGCCCAGCTTCAGTTGCGAGGTGGGACTTGCATAGAGTTGTTTTTCCAGCACATCTCACAGTGTTAAACAGATTGAGATCTTTTTGGTGTTCAAGCAGTTCTTGAGCAAGTTTTGCTGTTGTGGTGCACGGTGAATTACACTGCCACCTGGTCTGACACAAAGCTTGTGTAATCATCAAAATCCACTTGAATGCAGGTTTACCAGCAGAACTCACTTTGCTCAGCTCCTCACATCACAGGGTTTCCCCTTTTGAGACAAATGCTGTATAAGTACTACAGCTTACACTCTGTAAACTCACTGCTATTGTTGGCGCTTTTGCTGCTGGGCATATTTGTGACATGTTACATCATGAAAATTTATCGAGTATCTGTGTAAGATTCCACACCGAGGAATAATTGCTGCTGATCTCATTTACAGTCCTTCTTTAGAAGATGGGGAGAAGGAGAATGAAAGTTAGATTAGCTGAAGCTGAATTGTTTGCATGGTGAAGAAGGCTTTCAATCCTCCACAAGACTGGAAAACACTCCATAACAAAGGGCCGTTTACCGCTACTACCTTAAGCTACCTTTGTGTTGTTCCTTTTCAATAAAACAACTGATGTCACAGAACATGTTGTGATGCTTCTGATCTCAGCAATACCAAGTTAGGCAATTTAGGTCGCTAAGACTTTCCTTTTACAGTCACATTAGTTTTATTGCTGTTTACCGAGTTTTCGAACACTCCCTGTTGTTCGGCGCAACCTTTGTACCAAAGATGACTAACAACACGATGCCCTTATTAGTAGATTGTATACACAGAAACAAACCCAGTGTGGTATAGTAAATCCCTAAAAGGAAATTTCAGCTCTTCAAATTCAACTCTGAAAATTGACTGGCTGTTGAATACAGACTTTGTGATCTTGGTCCTTATATGTATCCCTGTCATTCAGAGTTCTCGAACCGTGTCATTCTTCACTTCACGGTATGTACAAAATGTAACGTGTTAATACTGAATGAATGCGTGCACATACAGGTTTTGAGTTTTAATCGTAGCTCTAAGGAAGCAGCTCTTTTGTAATGAAACACTGAAGTAAAAGTAAACGAGTAAATCAAATGGATTATGTAGTAGTTGGTTACCACTGCTGGGTAGTATCTTAGTGCTTCATTCACATGCAGACCCAGTCTACTTTTGTAAGATTTTAGGTAGCTTAAAAGAAAAAGTCCTATAAAATATCTCCGTGCATCTTTTAAAGAGATTAAAAAATAGTTATTTGCATTCTTCCACAGAGATTTTTCGCTCCTGACTTAAAGTCTAAGTCTTTCTGTGTTTTGGTCTGTTAGTAGTTTGCTAACTGCGATGATGGCACTAATGCATCGGCCTGAGTTTGAGAGCAGGTGCTATCTGATTTTGGTTTGTGACTTTGCTTTTTCTTTACAAGTGAATCTGGAGGAATTTGCATGCATTTGAATTGTGGATATCTGGAGCTTTCAGCTGCCTTATTTACGTGTGATGACCCAGACTGGATGCAAATCTTACTTCCCTTTTCTCCCTTACGTAGTTCCTTTTTTCACCTGTAAGGAGACGAGGAACAATGGGTCAGATTGTATTTATGTTTTTTCCTGAGTGCTTTTGGTCAGTATATCTGGCTTTTTTTTTTTTTTTTTTTTTTTTTTTTTTTTTTTTTTTTTTTTTTTTTTTTTTTTTTTTTCTTTCTTTTTTTTTTTTTTTTTTTTTTTTTTTTTTTTTTTTTTTTTTTTTTTTTTTTTTTTTTTTTTTTTATTTTTTTTTTTTTCTTTTTTTTTCC